>SKCR01045592.1:0-7500 GCA_019454045.1 Zanthoxylum bungeanum | reverse complement strand
AATAATAATAATAATAATAATAATAATAATAATAATAATAATAATAATAATAATAATAATAATAATAATAATAATAATAATAATAATTAATAATAAAATAATAATAATAATAATAATATATAAAATAATAATAATAATGTGATTTTATTGATTATGTGAATTACAAATATAAGTACAAATCTTACTTTATTACAAATACATGTACATAAAGCCACCACAAATTAGGCATAGACACTACAAGAAAATTAACTTTTGTGTGAAATGTTGTAGCTAAAAAGTCATTTTTCGCCACTAAAACTATCAGCGAAAATATAATTCCCTACTGTTTTTACCACTAAAAATGTGTCACAAAAGTATTAGTGACGAAAAATATTTCGTGTCATTAGAGGATTACTTTTAGTAGCGAATCATATTTCGCCACTAAAGGTTATAGTTTTCGCCCACTAAGGTTTGAAATTTAGTGGCAAAACTTTTTTCGCCCATAAAAGCTAAATAATTTTAGTAGCGAAATTTTTTCGAGGAAAAATTATTTCCCCACTAGAGCGAAATTTTATTCGCCACTAAAAATTAATTTTAATTGCGAAATTATTTTTGTCACTAATTTCGCCACTAAAAATTAAAATTCTATTACATTTAGTGGCTAAATGTATTCTCCAATAAAATTTCGCCACAAAAAAGTATAATTCTTATAGTGCGGGCATTTTCCTAACAGTCTCAAAGGCCATGAAATGCGTGGATCATCGTTGGTGGTGCCCGGAACTAGGTCCATTTTTATTCCTGATTAGGTGGCTTATGCATGTTTTTTCTTATGCTATTTGTATTTCTACAACAGTCATATTCCTCATTAGATAATCAATTTGATATCGTAAAGTTCGGCACTCATTGATAAGATGTCGAAAATGGACCAAACCAACCACTGTATTTTCTAATTGACTATAGTAAAGTTGGAGATTGTTAGGAATATATCTCATATACAACTCGAGAGTGTCTTTATGCACATGTATTTATAATAAAATAAAATAAGATAATATTTATATTTATAAATTAATATTAATAAATAAAATGACATCATTTATTATATATGTATTTGTTTAAATCTATTTAGTATGATTTGTATATATAATAAAAAAAAATGGAGTAATTATGTGATGACTTTAATGTCTTATGAGAATCTTTACCCATAAATATTCTTAATCATAGGTTTGTGAACAATCAGAGTGTTCATACTTGATCTCTCTAAGCTTCTTACTCTCTGAACACCGGCCCACCGCCCTTACAGCATCAACAGAAATCAAGATAACTTCCGACCTTGATCGTCCATTATTTACAGCCTCGTCTTCTTCTACTGACTTGAGCGTCGGAGTGCCTACGGCACCCACCACACCGGTGGGTAGAACTCCCCTCTCATTCTACCTTAGTTTTGCAGATCGCTAGTGCCCTATACTATAAATTCTCGATTGTGGACTTCGGGCGAAATCCATCGTCCATAATTTGGCCCACACCATCAGGCTTAGCGATTTATAGCAAATAAAAAAAAATTCGCAGTTTACGTTTCCTAAAACACAGCCACTCATGGCTTCAAGCAGTTAGCAGACACCAGACCCTGTGGTAGCATAATTAGTCTGCTCCAGAAAGAACGTTAACGAACTTTGGAGGAACAGAATCTGACCATGCGAAACTCCAACTTAAACCTCCAAAAACAGTTGGAGCAAATTTCTTCAACTTCTCTCAGCATCGTGAAAGCCCAGATCACCCTGCTGTCCCAACCAACCTCTTGGGGGTATTTAATGAAGTAGTATATGACAATCCACCAAGTGACCATCGCCCAAGAAATCTGTCAATTTCCCCAGTCGACCAAGCACAGCAAGTTGCATCCACTATTATAAGGGAAATGATGGAGTTCAAGGAAGCAGTTAGTCCAGTCTTTCATGTCCGGAAGTTTTTGTCCCCCGGACATGAATTTGTATGATGGAACAACAAACCCAGATGATTATGTAATCCATTATAAATACAAGATGATGTCAACTGGTTTGGCTCCACACCAGTGGGAGGCTGGAATGTGCAGAGGATTTGGAGAACATTGGCTGGTCATGCCCTCACCTGGTTCATCAATATATTATACAGATCCATCGAGTCTTACCAACAGCTAGTAGACAAATTTGTGGGCATTTTGCAAGTTCTTGCAAGCTTGAGAAGACCACCAATGACCTCAATGCCATCCAGCAACAGAGAGGGGAGTCCTTGCAAAGCTACGTGGCTCGCTTCAATAAGAGAGGATAACAATCCCATATATCCATCAGCCTACTGCAATGGAAGCATTCAGAAATGGATTACTTTCATAAAGTGGACTCTAAAAAAGCTCACTAAATTTCGATGCTACACAATGGATCAAGCCATGGCTCGAGCCCATATGAGATCAGATGGGAGGAGTATAAGAGAAACATAAGAGAGGAAGCGCCACCAACCATCACAATGAAAGAATCTTGAATCCTCCCAAGCGATTTAATAAATGATGTGCTAGAAATATATCTCAATAAGGTGTCACTTGATGCAATTAGACCACAAAAAAGAGTCATAGGCCACCCATTGTCACCTTGGGGACATCATAGTTTCTCAAACAAGTATTCATTGGTTACAATAAAAATAAAAAAAATTATCCTTCACAAAACTCCAACTTAGGGAGAAACCTATTTGCTCCAATCGATAACATAAACCACCATCCGACCCAATCGACATACTTCTCCCAGACGACTAAGAAAGGAACAAGATGTTTCCCTCTAGTAGAACCACTTTTCCTAACACTCACCATCCCATACGATGAAGAAATGTATCTGGCATGGATGCCCCAATCAACACTACATGTATGAAGACTTAGCATGAGAAGGATGTCCCAGTCGACATTACGTGTATGAAACTCATCATGAAGTAAACGTCACAGTCGACACTACGTGTATAAAGACTTGGCATGAGGAGGATATCCCGATAGACAATACTATAATGAAGACTTGGTGTGAAGACAGTCCAGTCGACATGCATGAAAGAAAACTTGACAATGACATCCCACCCGACACTACATGGGAACTTGATGTGAAGACATTCCAGTCGACATGCATGAAAAAATACTTGACAATGACATCCCACTCAACACTACATGGGGACTTGGTGTAAAGATATTCCAGTCGACATGTATGAAATAAGACTTGGCAAGGACATCCCACTCGACACTACATGGGGACTTGGTGTGAAGACGTTACAATCGATATACATGAAAGAAGACTTGGCAAGGATATCTCACTCGACACTACACGTATGGAGACTTGGTATTAGGACATCCTAGTTGACATACACGAATGAAGACTCAGAATGAAGACTATGCCCCAGTCGACATCTCCACGTGTGTAGCTTATGGCTTGATGTATATCTCATTCGACACCACGCATGTATAGCTTGAGACTTATTATGGATCCCATACGCATTTATGGCTTGGGGCTTAATGTGCATCCCATTCGACATCTATATATGTGTAGCTTGGGACTTGTTGTGGATCTCAGACGCTTGTATAGCTTGAGGTTTGATGTGCATCCCATTCGACATCTACATCTGTGTAGCTTGGGACTTATTGTGGATCACAGACGCTTGTAGAGCTTGAGGTTTGATGTGCGTCTCATTTAACATCTAATGTGTGTAGCTTGGGTCTTGTTGCAGATCCTAGATGCGTCTATAGCTTGGGATTGATGTAATCCCATTCGATATCTACATGTCTGTAGCTTGGGACTTGTTTTGGATCCCAGACGCGTGTATAGCTTAAGGTTTGATGTGCATCCCATTCGACATCTATGTGTGTAGCTTGAGACTTGTTGTGGATCTCAGATGCTTGTATAGCTTGAGGTTTGATATGCATCTTATTCGACATCTACATATGTGTAGCTTGGGAGTTGTTGTGGATCCCAGACGCGGGTATAGCTTGAGGTTTGATGTGCATCCCATTCGACATCTACATGTGTGTAGCTTGTGACTTGTTGTGGATCCCAGATGCGTGTATAGCTTGTGGTTTGATGTGCATCTCATTCGACATCTACATGTGTGTAGCTTGGGACTTGTTGTAGATCCCAGACGCACGTATGGCTTGGGGCTTGATATGCATCCCATTCGACATTTACATATGTGTAGCTTGAGACTTAAAGAAGAATCCAGTCAACACAATGCGTCCTTGACTTGGGACTCATTAAGAATGACCTAGTTGGCATCTCAGCGTATAGCTGGGGCGTAACGTGGATCCCAGTCGACACAACACGCCTGTAGCTTTGGTCTTGTTGATGATCTCAGTCACACTACACGCCTATATCCTGACCTTCATCTAGTTTAGTCGCGACTGGAAGTTCAGTCGACTGGGAACATTCCTCATGGCTCAAGTAGAGTCAAGTTGAAGGCCTGGCCATCATCTGGTCCAGATGAAATTAAAGACTCCCCTGGTCCTTTAACCCGTAGTATGAGGATTATCCTGACCTTCATCTAGTTCAGTCGACTGTGAACATTCCCCATTACTTATGTAGAGTCAAGTTCAAGACTTGGCATTCATCTGGTCCAGATGAAATTGAAGACTCCCCTGGTCATTTGACCCATAATATAAGGATTATCCTGATCTTTATTTGGTTCATTCGACTGGGAACATTCCTCATGGCTCATGTGAAGTCAAGTTGAAGACCTGGCCTTCATCTGGTCCAGACGAAATTGAAGACTCCATAGTCCTTTGACCCGTAATATGGGGATTATCCTGACCTTCATCTGGTTCAGTCGACTGGAAACATTCCTCATGGCTCATGTAGAGTCAAGTTCAAGACCTAGCATTCATCTGGTCCAGAAGAAATTGAAGACATCTCTGGTCATTTGACCCGTAATATGGGGATTATCCTGACATTCATCTGGTTCAGTCGACTTGGAACATTCCTCATGGCTCATGTAGAGTTAAGTTCAAAACCTGGCCTTCATCTTGTCCGACGAAATTGAAGACTCACATAGTCCTTTGATCCGTAGAATGGGGATTATCCTAACCTTCATCTGGTTCATTCGACTGGGACCATTCCCCATGGCTCATGTAGAGTCAAGTTTAAGACCTGACCTTCATCTGGTCCAGACGAAATTGAAGACTCCCCTGGTTCCTTGACCCGTAATATAGGGATTATCTTGACCTTCATTTGGTTCAGTCGACTGGGAACATTTCCCATGGCTCGTGTAGAGTCAAGTTCAAGACCTGGCCTTCATCTAGTACAAATGAAATTGAAGACTCCCCTGGTCCTTTGACCATAGTATGGGGATTATCCCGACCTTCATCTAGTTCAATCGACTGGGAACATTCCCCATGGCTCATGTAGAGTCAAGTTCAAGACATGACCTTCATCTGGTCCAGACGAAATTGAAGACTCCCCATGGTCCTTTGACCCGTAGTATGGGATTATACTGACCTTCATCTAGTTTAGTCGACTGGAACATTCCTCATGACTCATGTAGAGTCAAGTTCAAGATATGGCCTTCATCTGGTTTAGAAGAAATTGAAGACTCCCCTGGCCTTTTGACCTGTAGTATAGGGATTATCCTGACCTTCATCTAATTCAGTCGACTGTGAACATTACCCATGGCTCATATAGAGTCAAGTTTAAGACCTGATTTTCATCTGGTCTAGACGAAATTGAAGACTCCCCTAGTCCTTTGACCCATAGTATGAGGATTATCCTGACCTTCATCTAGTTCAATCGACTAGGAAAATTTCCCATGGCTCATGTAGAGTTAAGTTGAAGACCTGCCCATCATCTGGTCCAGTCAACATTGAAGATTCTCCTGGTCTTTTGAACCGTAATATAGGGATTATCCTGATTTTTATATGGTTCAGTCGACTGGGAACATTCCCATGGCTCATATAGAGTCAAGTTTGAGACCTGGCCTTTATCTGGTCCAGACGACATTGAAGACGCCAGCATACTATAAGTCAGATCCCATACGATGTACTCGCCAAAGTACTCTCCAAGTCAAAGACTCTTCGACTTAAAGAGTAGGGAACAAACTGTACGGGCCGAATTTGGGCCCAAGTGTAAAATCGTATTTTCACTTCGAATTTGTGGATAGATAGATTAGTCTCAATTAAAGCTTGTAGATAGCCTTTTGGTCCTTCAAACTGGTCCTTACCGAAAACATCCAATTGGCTATTGTATCCTTTTTTCCTAAACACAATATTCCACCATCACAAGTACATCTCCTGTTACAACTATAAAGTGACTTCTTTCAACCTATAAATGGCAATATAACTTAACATACAAGGCATCTAAGTCTTAGCTCTCATACTTGAGCTCTCTAAGCTTCTTACTCTCTAAACACCGGCCACCGCCCTCACGCCAGTCAACAGAAGTCAATGTAACTTCCGACCTTGTTATTCCATTATTTACAGCTCGTCTTCACTACTGACTTGAGCGTCGGAGTGCCTATGGCACCCATTACACCGGTGGGTAGAACTCCCCGCTCATTTTACCTTTGTTTTGATGGATCGCTAGTGCCTCATACTACAAATTCTCGATTGTAGACCTCGGGCGAAATCCAGCATCCACACCCACAAAGGCGAGGCTTCCTACGATATAAAATCGTGTGAGGTCATACAGGTGGTACGCCCTACTCAAAAGGGACAAATGACCTCTTATAAAAGGAGTTGCAAAAAAATCCTTCAATTATATTAGTAGATTATATGTAATTTTAAAAAATAATAAATAAATAAATTATGCTCTTTCACACCCGGATCTAGGAATATTTATAATAATAACTGGAGCCAACAGTACTTAGTTTACTACTAATTTTAAATTGTAATTATAGAAAACTACTCTCACTAATCAAATTGTAGCTATTTCCTTTTTAGGTTTGAGTATTAATATAACCCTTAGTCCCCAAAATCAGCACTCACCGAAGTTGCAAATTTCCATACAAGCAAAACCTAAAAAGATATGAAATGGTCAAAATTAATCTTCCTATCTTGCTTGGACAACAAGGCTACATAAGCACATACATACATACATACATACATACATACACATACATACATACATACATAGCCCATGGGTGGCCGCCAATTGTGTACTGCTTTTGAATATTGAAAGGCCCTTGCCTTGCCGCGTTGACAAGGTTAGATATTTGAGCCTTAGCAGTTACATATATAAAACCTTGAATCTATATTTTTTTAATTTTAGTATTTACCCACACATTGGCTTAAACTAATTGCAAGCTTTTGCTGTGTTATTGGGGTAGGAATTGGAATTGGAATTGGAATTGGAATTAGAATTGGAATTGGGTTCCAAAGAATTAGGATCTCATTATCGATTTAAAGTCAAAGGTATCTAATACTCCTAATCAGGATATGCCATAAAATTCTAGCACGATTTCGAGCACCTTGGACATGGCTTCTAGAAACAAGTTTTGACTAACATTTTAAAAATCGATCTGGATTTATCGGTCGAATCAATC
>SKCR01045591.1:0-46543 GCA_019454045.1 Zanthoxylum bungeanum | reverse complement strand
AATATTTTATTTTATTGTTGCAATTCAATTTAAAATTTTCCAGTCACTTCAAACAAATCCAACATTTTTATTTCATTCGAATTATTATTTTATTTTACTAAATTTATTCCATGTGGATCGACCTCAAACTTACCGGGTTGTTTTAGTACTTCGACACTCTTATACCTGTGAGTAAGGAACCATTTTGTGAGTGTGTCAAACTTTTAACGTCGTTGTTAGAGAATATAATTTAGTAGATACAATAATAATTTTTCTTTCTTTTTTATTTTCTTTTTATTTTTTTTATTTTTTTATCTTTTTTTTTTTTTGTATTTCCTTTCTTTTTTGCTGTATTTTATGCATCTAATTTTCTTTCTTCTTTGCATTGTGTAGATCCAAAATATTCTGATTAATCGTAAATGAATCCTGAACCCAGGCATCCTACATACAGACAAACCTTGTACTTAATTCTTCATGGTTATAGGAGAGAAAAATCAATTAAAACGGAGCTTGTATTTTGCCAAAGAATTTCTTGAGTCATCCTCATCTACAGATTCTTCCATAATTTCTTATGAGAACCTAATTTGATAGATTGAGACAGCTGAACGAGAAATTCAATTGAGATCTGAATTGACAAGAATCAGATGACGTTTTTAGTTTTAATCACTACCTTTGTATTTTCTTTCTTTGTTTTTCATTTTTTTATCAATTATTTTTTATTTTTTATTTTTATTTCTGCTTGTTTATTTTTTTTTTTGTAAGTATTGCATTTACAATTTTAAATTTTAGGATTTAGGTTGCATGAGATATTGGTCTCGATCATCTAGTGGTAGATTAAATAGAGAGTCTTCATCACCTTCATCGTCAGTCAAAATGGCCAATAACCAAAATGAAAATTCATCTGCCCAAGTTGAAAATCCAGTTGATCAGAAAGAAAACGAGTCTTAGCATGACAATCTTAATCATCCTAGGACACTCAAACAATTCATGAATCTCACTAGGACATTATCACCATCTTGCATTATTTTTCCCCCAGATGCATCACATTTCAATTTTAAACCAGGTGCCACCCAAATTTTACCCACATTCCAAGGTCTAGAATCAGAAAATCCTTATCATCACTTAAGGGAATTTGAAGAGGTATGTAACACTTGCACAAAGTAAAATTCCAGTATGAATATAATTCGATTAAAGTTTTTCTCTTTTCTTTAAAGGATAAAGGTAAAATTTGGCTGCAGAACCTTAAGTCGAGATCCATCAGAACATGGGATGATTTGCAAGAACAGTTTCTGAAAAAATTCTTTCCCCATCACATGACAAACTATTTTAATAGGAGAATCACAACTTTCACACAAGAGTCAGGGGAAACATTTTACCAATATTGTGAGAGATTTAAAGAGATTTTAAATATTTGTCCACATCACGGGTTTGAAACATGGAGGCTGGTTTCCAACTTATACGAGGGTTTAACACTCCAAGGTAGACAAATAGTGGAAATGATGTGTAATGGTGAGTTTAGGAGAAAAAATCCCGAAGATGCACTAGATTACCTAGAACACATAGAGAATGCACAACAGTGGGATACAGTTGGCACTTATGAGTCGCCTGTAAAACCACAGTAATCTGGTAGAGTGGAAGACCATGACCTTTATGTTAAATATGCATCTCTAGCTAAAAAAATTTGAGGCATTAGAAATGAGGAAGAGTGATCATGTCAAGTCAATTCAAGAAGTCACATGTCAAATCTGTAATTCAAATGAACATGTCACACAAGTTTGCCCAACCTTGCCAGCCTTGCAAGAATGTCTCCACGACCAAGTCAGTTCCATAAACACATTCAAGAGACTAAATCTAAATCCATACTCTCAAACCTATAATTCTGGTTGGAGAAACCATCCAAACTTCAATTGGAGGAATGATAACCAAGCACAACCATCGCAAAAACCTCCCGAGATACACCAGAATTTATAAAATTCCAAGAATTATGCACCATATGTCCCACCACCTAGGAAAACCCTTGAGGATACCTTGAATGCATTCATTGAGAAACAGAAAGCCATCAATAACCAAAATGTGCAAACATTGATTGATCTAAAAGATATTTTCTCCAAAATCACATATGCATTGACCATTAATGAGAAATGGAAGTTTCCTGTACAACCACAGCTAAACCCCAAGAGTCATCAAAACCCTCACAACGGTAGTTCTGGTAGTCAACACATAGACCATGTGAAATCTGTTATTACTCTTCGCAGTGGTAAGGTCATCCACGGACCTATTCTTGAACCTCGCGAAGCTGAAAATAAATCAGATTCAGAGGGTAATGAAGAGGTTGATGAACCATTTCCTATCGTTGATGATAATAATTTTTCTCATACACCTCCATTTCCTCATGCATTAAAAACAAAGAAATTGAACCATTCCCAATAGATATATGAAATAGTCAAATAGGTAAAGGTCGATATTCCTTTGTTAGATGTCATCCAACAGATACCATCTTATGTCAAATTTCTGAAAGACTTGTGCACCGTTAAAAGGAAACATCAGGTAAGAAAGAAAACTTTTCTAACTGAACATGTAAGTTTCATTCTCTCAACCAATAATGCATTAAAATATAAAGACTTTGGTTCTCCAACTATTTCATATATGATTGGAAATCAAAAAATTGAACATGATTTGCTTGATCTTGGAGCCAGTGTAAATTTACTTCCATTTTCGGTTTACCAATAACTTAATATTGGCGAGTTAAAACTAACTTCAACTACTCTTTTACTTGCCAATAGATCAGTCAAGGTACCGAAAGAAAATGTTAAAGACGTGTTATTATAAGTCGATAAATTCATATATCCTGTGGATTTTATTGTCTTGGAAATACAACCTGTAACAGACAGTTAGAAGCTAATTCATGTAATACTTGATCGCCCATTTTTAGCAATAACTAATGTTTTAATTAATTGCCAGAATGAAATCATGAATTTATCATTTGGTAATATGACACTGAAACTTAATATTTTTAACATGTGCAAACAATCATACGATGAGAACAGTGAAAATGAAAATATGGAACTATTTTAACTTATAAACGAATTTGTACTTTCTAACAAATATTCTCTATAAACACACTTAGTATGTGCATATGTGTATTTATGTGATGTTTCCGTTTCAGAAGATCATGTCATAGTTTGATAAGGACATTAATAAATATGCATTCTCGTGTTTGATGTTTCTTTTGTTTTTCTTTAGTTGCTGAAAAAATAAATAGTAATTTATTTTATTAATTAATTGCTCTGTTTATTTGCACCATGTGTTCATATTACAAAGAATATAATAAATTTTTAAAAAATACATATTATAAATAATATAAATTAAAAATTAAAAATTATCATGTTTGTGGGTGCGGGAACCCCAGTGCCAATTGTCAACTAAGTAATAAAAATTTGAAAATGGATCAACGGTCCACAATTAATTGGAGGTTTATTACTGGAGCCACCCCAAATCTCACGTTTGCACCATTAATGGCGGACTAAAAAGGTATAATTTTGAAGGTTAATATAATAAAAATGATATTCTTATAACTGTAGCTACTATAAATAATAAATTTAAAAAAAAAAAAAAAAAAGCTATACAGCTGTCTATTTTTTTTTTTTTTTTGTAATCGATGGAAACCCCTCCACCAAACCACCCATTCTGGACCGCGGCGCAGGTAAAACCATCGGCTGTCCCAGACTCTTACAAAAAGTGCACCCCTGGATTCGAACCCAGCTGTCTATCATCCTATTAAAGGTAAGATTTTCAAATAATATTTGCTTCTCTTCTTTCATTAATATTTTTTGACTCACGAGTCACGGCGGCAGATTTTCAAATAATTATAAATTCCATTTTGTTTGAATCTTCTCTTCTCTCATTCGTCTAATTTGAACCCCAATGATACGACAAAGCCGTACTGGCCGAGCTGGATTAGAGCCCCAGAGCTCTATCAGGGCCTACTTCTTAAAGGAATAATACTCGGACCAAACAAAAGATTAGATCAGATTTAGTTGGTTCAGCCGATAAGATCTCACCAAGGGAATACAAAACGTTTAGTTTCGATCCTTGCTCATATTAGAATGGCAAGAACATGAAACAAATAACAGATAACAGATAAAATAGGGAACTTCAATATAAAATGATTGGATTTTGCTGTCAATTAATAGAAATGATGCATATAAAGTGTAACGTGATGTTGGCAATTAATATGTGAAACGTGATCAGCTGCTTCATGTTTTTTTTTTTTTAAGACTTAAGCGAAGTACGTAAAATTCCTAGCTATCCAAAGCTCTTATAAGAAATGGATTCCCTAAGTTCGAATCTATGGCTTGAGCAACCAAGTCGTAAATCTTATGCCACCAAACCACGTATTTGTTCTTAACCCTTACCATACACTTCTATCGAAAAATTCAATTAATAATAATAATAATATAATAATAATAATAATAATAATAATAATAATAGAAATGAAATGCCATTATAATCTATTACGAATCATTATCTCATTAATCTCAAAATTATCAATGAATTCTATTTGTACTACATGTACTTGTTCTTAGTTTTTACCAAAGTCCAAACCAAACAAAATAAAAACCTTCTTCCAACTGATTGAAGTCGGCTTTATTGGTGCTCTATTACGAATCATTATCTTATTATGTCTACACTTTAGATTCAGCAAATGCAAGCCACCGATTGATTCCTTTTTGCCATTATTGATCCTTTCAACTACTCTCTTATTTGTAACAAATATATTGTTTCGCTCCCAACAAGATAACGAGATTTATTAAAAACATGAACACTATATAACTAGCAAGGTTCTTATGGGGAACAAACAGAAAAAAAAGACCTACTGACTAAAAAAAGCCAGTGAACTTTCTGTACATTTGGGTGCACAAATATCCTGATCATATATTCTGCTTCAACTTCCAGAATGATATCTAGATTCTAGGGGCAACCATTAGCTAATAATTACCTACATGTCTTGCTTAGGCTTCCGGCTCAATTCCGAGTAGTGACCGCCCATAAGCTGCAAAATTTCCTCCCACAAACTTTCAGATGATGTTTCTGATGAAGCCCCATAGATCAAATCTGAGCTACATGCAGCCACATACCAGTAATCTGATTCAATCTCCTCCCTCAACTGATCCAGCTGCCATCCAGCGTAACCAACAAAGAATCTGAAATCCTGAGGTTTGAGCACCCCTTTCTTCACCAGAGCTGCTGCTTCATCCAAACTGTTTCTAGCTCCAAAACACAGACCGGGGATAACCTCTTCAAACCCGGGGAGTTTTGACTGCCCTGTTTTAAGAAGAAATATGCTTGCTTCTAGAGGCCCACCAAAATGCAAAGAACAATCAGCAAAAGTGGTTGCTAGTTCGCCATTTGTAGGATTCATGTGTTTGATCTTTTTGTGAAGCGGACGGTTAATGACAACTCCAAATGGCCCTTCTTGTGGATGTCTGGTGCCGGATCTGAGGAGGAGAACAACAGTTCTCTCAAAGGTGCGAATCCCATCAAGCTTTTCTGTGGCAACAAGGACACAGCCTGTCTCAGGTACTGGAATAGGGTGGGCCCATTTTAGACCAAGAGGTTTGGACTCGTGGGTCGTCCCACCTTGGTTTTGAGAATCAGATTCCGTCTTCTCAGCCTGATAAAATAAAAACAATTAAAGTGTAAATTTCACTCTGCTGCATATTTCATTATGTCAATGAAAATGGAATTCCACATCTAGACACGAAGTAATTACTGTATCATTTTTTAAGGAATTAAAAAAGAGGATGTGATCCAAATCAAATCCCAGTGGCTCAATGGTTCAATCAAACAGCCCATTTCAAACTCAAAATCAAGGAGTTCAGTTTAATTTGGGTTGCCAGGCTTTCTATTAAAAAAAAAAAAAAAACAATGATGGCACTCAACATAGAAATATTTTCACCCAACAAGCCTCTGGTCTGGTAACTTAGTTTCAATCTTAGAAATCATGCATGTGAAAAGCAAACCTAAAGAAATTAGGCCTTGTGTTTTTTTCTTTTATTTCCAAACGAAGGGTTAAAATATCTGAATTCCTCCTCCATTAATTTTCCACGTAAATATATCTAAGTCTGTGGAGTGTAGTTTGACCAATAAATAACAGACAGGGCTATGCTACAGGAGCTAGTACAAAAGTCACAATGGAAGTCCAACTAAGGTTATTCTCAGGAAGTTGTGAACTAAGCTGAATACAACATAAAAAGGAAAAAGGCGAGTTTCTCACATATACTGCATTTCCTAGAACTTCAAAACTTTCCATTAAGGAATAGAGTAACAAAAAGACGACAGGCAACCCACTAGTGAACAAAATACTTCACCTGTTCCCAGGCAAACAGATTAGCTCTGAACTCTCTCCAGTCCAATTTTATATGAGGAGTCTTCTGGGATGCAGTGTCATTGGATTTGTTGTTCTCAGAAGAACTGTTTCGTTTCAGATTATCTCCTTCTTGACTAGATTGATCGCCATTTCCTGAATTCATAATCATGATTGTTGTTAATCATGTTAAGCTACAGTTTAAGTAGGTTAAAAGTTTGAAGCAGTTATTTAATCAGTCAATATCCAACTACATCCTCCATCAGAACAACAAACACTTGGAAGTTAAGACCTTGGACTTTATTACGATTGGAAATGATTCTCGAGCATAGCCACAGAGTGAACCATAGATACGGAAGGTATAAATTTTTTAATCTACAATCAGTGTTTGGAAACAGCCTCTTTTCAAAAAAAACCAAGGGTAAGGCTGCGTACATTTTGAATCTTCCCCAAAGCCCACAGTGTGGGATTCCTCGTGCACTGGGCCATCCTTTAATCAGTGTTTGAGATCCGAAAGATTATTTCTATGCATACAAGTTCTATACAACTAAACAAATTGTAAAAGCCAGTGCCTAGTTACTACCAATTAAAACTTCAGAAAAAAGTTTTTATTATCATTGGCTACTACGAGAATTAGTAAGGAGAATATCGAGAATTTTCTCTTTTAAGTAAATATATAAATATATATACAGAAGAGTATAAACCAGGCAAGGTGTTAGCCAAAGTAAAGGTATTCATAAATGGTTGGAACTCTAATGAAGCTGTTTCGGATTCAAGTCACAGTCAATGGAATTACATCTCCTGAAGTGATGGCAAGTTCAACTCTAATACGAGCTTGTACTGAAAATGGGGAAGCAAATAAGATTTTAGGCAGCTACATAAATAGGGAATTCTATGAGTTCGATTGCTGCATATCTATAAGCTGCCTGGTTCCTACTTCCTACAATGATTATGTTGCTATTAAAGTTTATTATTCTTCTTTATGGGATTGAATCTAGGGCATCTTAGAAATTTGAATAATAGAGAAGCTAAAGAATGTGGAATGTGCAGACAGTCCTTCAACAGATACGATATAAGGAACTAGAATCTTGAAAAGCCAGGTTGTTTATGTAACAAATCTTAATTCACTAGGCCAATTGATGATTATAAACTTCATCATCTTTTTGGCCACCTCTGAACAATTGGAAGGCTGAAATCCTCCTGATGTGACAGTGTTAGCCAGCACCACTGTTCACAGGAAACTAACAAAGATCATGTTCTGAAAGATACACAAGATGTCTCCAGAATGGTATATTATATAGGCAACAACAAAGTTGAAAGCATCCACTCTTGTCTCTTGTATCACTGACCTGTCAATTTGAATTTGTGCAATGAGTTATTCTGATGGCATGAACGCATTGTATTTTTTGGAAGAGAGGAAAGTTCAAATTTTATGGAGATGAATTGTTTTCATATCCAATGGGTCATTTCTGGACAGAAATGAAATAAGTTTGAAGATTATAGGTTGAAGGAAGTTCAGGTCCTATGGGATAATATATGATTTATGAAGACGTTCTGTATTGGCCATCCTATGGGTCATAATAATGAAATAATGTAATATTTATATACTCCAGCTCCATACCATTCCTTTCTTTTTCACTTCTTCCCTTTCCATAACCTAGAAAATACACCAAAAAGCAAAAAAGAGGACTCAAAGAAAAGATTGGAGATAGACACAGTTAATAGCTTATCTGTCTTCACTGCTTGTGCAGCGTGGGCTAGAAAATTATTTATAAAATGCAACTCTAAGATTGTATGCATTATATTTAATCTGGCTAAATGGAACCATTACTTGTACAGACTCTCTCTCCCTCCTTAAACAAGGTCCTTGTTAAAGGAATAACCAAGGTTTGCAACTCACGAGTACTTCCATCACCTCTTGGTAATTTTTAGTTTTGCCAAGAGATTCTTATTGTTTGACATAAGGAAACCTATTACGCAAAACGATCTTGATTGTAGCTCTAGTTAAGGTTTGATGAACGAATTTAGGATAAAATCCCAAACATATACACGTAAATTGCTAAGGATGAACATCTTAGCAACAGAAAAAGTTTTTAGCTCTTTCAGAAAAAAATTCATTATACACACACAACAAAGTAGACTATCATCACCCAAATTCAGGTTCTTCCCCAAAAAATCAAGCCTGTTAAGTTATCCACTGATAACTGCATAAGCAATACAAAAAGTCCAGAGTTGGTTCAAGACCCAAGTCATATTTATAGCTGATGATCAATTGAACCACAAGATATTGCTGTTTCCAAACATTTACTGAACAACAAACATCACTGCTTCTTTGATGATCAGAAAAAGAGACTTAGCTTTGATAATCAGAATAACAATAAAAATAGGAAGATGAACAGCCAAAAACACAAAACAAAGGGGAAGAATGAGAACAATAAAAATGAAAATCATACAAGAACCAATCTCGCCAGAGTCATAAGCCAAATTGAAGTACAATATTCATGCAGCTACACACGTCTTAGCAGGTCCCGTAATCAAGATAACATTGAGTTAATTGAACTGTAGGCAACAAAGGCTTGTGAAGCACAGATCAAAATTGTACTACCCATTATAGCTATGACTATGAAAACAACAACTATAAATGATATATAACAAAATCCACATGTACTCGCAGCTAATTGTTGTTTTACCAACTACTCTCTCACTTATACGTGATTCCATTTCACAGCACCTCAAAACACACCATAAAAGTGGATCCCAACTCACAACCATATAATATCAATGGTGAGAATCAGAAACCATGAGTTACGATAATAATCCTTTAATAAGACTAGCGAATTCCCCCACAGCAGTAAATAGATAGTCAGAGATAACCGCATCATCATTTGGAGAGCTTGAGTATACGACAACATATTTTCCTTCTATTTCTTCAATCCATTTTCATATATTTGCTAATATACAAAACATTTATACACATAATTTCACTTTCTAACACTGATCCTAGTAACATTTTTTTTTTTAAAAAAATAACTACAATTTCCCAATTTACCAATTTATCACCTAATTTTCAAACAATACCTGAGACACAAAAACACTAAAAACGCCAAATTTAATTTCCATCACAGAAAAACACACCCAAGTCACAAAAATAATCAAAAAATATAAATTAAAGAATATCATTTACCAGGCGAAGATGGGTTGTTGTCATGATTCTTCTTGGCCATAGAAGTAACAACCAAATTATGAGATGAAAAGACTCTGCGTTTCAAGACACTGATCTCAAAAACTCCAACTTTTCCCATAAAACTGGAACTGGGTTTACAGTTCCTCATCCAAACAGGGCTTAAGCTCGCGTTCTTTATATGCAATGTAAACAGATCCATTTTCCCACCTCCAAATTTTCTCAACAATTTTACTTCTTTCAATTTTAATGTGATGATTTTATGGTAGAAATGAAAAGGGGATTCGTTAGAAACGATGAGAGAGAGAGCGAGAGAAAATCCGCAAAGGATGAGGAGGAGACTAAAGAAATGATAACGACGGTTTCAAGGGTGAGAATATGCTTCGAGGGTAAATAACATCTGCATCCCTGATTTATTATCTTTTGTCCAATAAGGATAACGTTTTTACATTTTGAATCAAAATGGTCATGTTGAATTGACTAAAATACCCTCCAATTTTTAGATAATACTTGTCTAGTATGGCTTCTGTATTAGTCCAGAGAGACTTTTTTTTTTTTTTTTAGTAGTTGGAATTGAAGAAGAGCACATATGTCCTGATAAGAAAATTAGTTTTACTTTATGAATGTGATCAAGAAACATTCTGGTCGGGCTGTAAATTTCATAAAAAATAGAATAGAAATGGAAAAATGCAGAGATTGATTATAAGTGTTATATTATTGTTTGGTTATCAAAAAATCGATCCTTTGTTTTCAGGATTCTCTCGTTATTTATAATATTCTATTATAAAAAATAAAAATAAAACTGACAACGGTTACATTTTATTCATGTTTCCCATTAGTTGGCACACTCCTTAAAATCTCAGAACTACCTTATTCTAGGCGGTTGTCCAGCTTAAAGGAATATAAAGTAATTAATAGGTTGTCTGATTCATTGTTTAGGAGATTCGCATCATCATGAAATTGATATTTCAGGCCTATTCCTTGTGTGACTTCTACTTGCCTTTATTGAAGTCAGCCCTGAATTCAAACTCTAATGGAGGTTCTAAACGGATTCTATTATTAGACTCTGATGACAGGCTCTGTTGCCAGACTCTAACGAAAGGTCCTGAAGATTGGTTCTGATAGGATGTTCACTAGATGCTTGATTTTCCCCAAACATTTTCCCCTTTTGTTTGTATTACTTTGAATAAAATGATGGGAACAAACGTTCTTTTTCAAGGTAATTCAAATTTTCAACGGCCAAGTGTATTGTTAATACTCTACATACTCTACAGTGTGGGCCCTTAATGAACTTTTGGGTGTTCTGGGCCGCATCTTTGTTTCCTCGGGATCCTAATTGTCACGTCTCAAAAATATCGATTTGATTGCCTTTGTCAACTCCACCAATTCAAAGTTTCAAATTTCAAACCCTTGCATTATCTTCTCTTGTGAAGCAGTTTCTTTCTAGCACCCCACTTCCAAATCCAAGCTCAAAATCCTTATGCTATTATGGCTTCTTCATCTTCTTCTGACAATAAGATCCAGTGTCTGAGGGATGACATTGAGGTTCCTTAAGACGTCTAACTACAGCCCCTCCATGAGAGCACATCCATCTGGGAAACTAACCCCACTGTTGTCCCTCATGGTGGCATCTTTCTGAGGGAATACCATATTCGAATCCTTCGGTTCCCCCTTCACCCTTTACTTCACTATATATGTGTGCTCTGCAACTTGCACTTGATGCAGCTAACCTCAAACGGCCTTAGGTGCGTCGTGGGTTTTATTATCTTCCCCATGGTCAACGAATCACACCTTAAGATCTGCGACTTCTTCTACCTCTTCTCTCAAACTAAGGCTGGGTCTGTCGGCGGCGTGGACATGTACACCTTTTCACCCCGAAAGTCAACAATTATGTTCATGGGGTATCCTACCTCGGATAAGGATTGGTCTTCCAAAGGTCTGTTAATGGTGACCAGCAACATCGACCGTGTCATCTTTCCTCTGTGATTATCGATTAACTAAGGTATTTTGCCAGCTCATGCTTCTTAGTCCGACGTTTACGCCTTCTTGGTCAATCGTAAAGTCTAACATGTTTTTCTTTTTTTCTTTTCAGCTTCTGGCTCTGTATATATATTCCATTTTGACTGTCTAGGGAGAGGGTCAAGTTCTTGCATCGGTTCGTGGCCCTGAGGGGGAATGAGGCACTTCATATCAACATGATTATAAATAAGGATGGCCTTTAGGACTTCATGCGTTGTGGCCTTTATTTTTCCCCTTTAAGTACTGGCGACCCTTCGTCTCTATTTCGGGAGAATGATCAAGGGTGGTTTGCCCATCATAAAGCTCATTTTAATGAGAGATTTGTGGGCAAGCAAGTGCATGTCAGGAATCTCTCTGCCCCTGAATCTATTACGACATCCAAAATCATTCCCCCTTATGATCATGACTATATGAACTTGAAAAAACTCCAAGGGATAAAGAAATGTGTTTAATGGAGTAGAGACCCTTATGTGAAGAGGGCCAGCCAGAAGTTGTCGTACAAGCCTAAAAATCATGGGTTTTGAAATGTTGGCTGCTATTTTAGAAGGTACCTCTGATGACCCCGTCCTAATTTCAAAGACGAAGCCCGATGTTACTGCAACCTAAACTCCACAACAATCCCCTCATGCTACCAATGTTGCATCGCAAAAGCCTCAGCTTCTTCTTCTTCTGCGATTTGACTCTTATTGGTGACATGTCACCCCTAGAAAAGCAAAATCTAAGAGGAAAGACATATGCCTCACTTTCTCTTCGGTTGGGGACAATACTTATGCCTGCCCTAGGTCCTCATCTCCTTCAGATGGAAATGAAGTTTAGCTCTAACATCGCCATAAGAAACATAAGATTAGGAGTGAACCGACACGCACTTTAGGGGTTGAGACAAAGCCAAGTCCCACAGAAGCCGCTTCTAGGTCCGACGTCCGAGCATTAAGGTCTACTTTCCTTATCACATATTTCAGCCATACCTCAGTTCTGTCTACATCTCTATCTTCTGCCACTTCCTAGAGGTCCCCTAATTTGGTCTCCGAATCATCTATTTTTTTCTTTTGGATCTCTGTTGACCCCTTCCGCACTGCATTCGATACAACCTTCTTAAGGGCCTTCTACGAGCCATGCACAATAACTCTCTGAGTCCTTACATGTGAGTGCTTCTGCCTTTGATGCCGAAGAGTTCCAGAATCTGCTTGGTTCTGTACGTTCTATTGTTTCCTCCCTCTTGACATAGCAGTGTCTGCTCTTTTTGCTCCAAAATCCTACTCTCACTAGTGAGATCCTTTATTTCAGTAGGGTGAATGCCATTTATGCAGCCTAGTTTCTTCAAACGTCAGAGATCCGCCTCCATGAGGTTCAGAATGATCTGGCTAATGCTTTGGAAGTGATGGTGTCAATGAGAAGGGAGTTGGAGCGCGAGGTTGGGGCCTGCAAGAAGGATAAGTCCACTCCGGTAGCCACTTAGCCAAAGCTCCATGAGAGGTTGGCTCAGTGGGAGATTGAAAATTAAGGTTGTGTGCGGACCTAGCCTCAACTATCCATGAAAATGAGGGGTTTCGTGCTGATGTCTCCAAGGTTCAGCAGATAAGGCTCTATATTTTGGAATTTATGCATTTACTCTATTTCCAGTCGATTTCTATTTCGTATGTGTCATTTTCTTGTAGGCGTCTCGGAGGCAGCGGGATGAGTTCCTCGATTGGCACTCTGCTATGAGTGTGGAAGTCTCCAAGATGAATGAGAAGTTGCAGGATGATGATGATCGTCATTAGGACGTGCTTGACCTTCTTCTTTTCCAGTCTCATGCTCAGTTCAACGTCACTGGCATGGTGAATAATGTCAAGTGTTATCGTCTGGGTTGGGAGGACCGTGTCAAGAATCCTACTAATAGAACCTACCATGAAGGTCCTGATGAGTGTGATATAGTTACGGGGGTTGTGGATAATAACTATGATCCATACCATTATATCCAAAGCCAGGGCCTTAGAATCAGTTTTTTGGATGACTTGGGGATGAGGTTGAGGAAAGTCTGGGATTCCAAGATGTTGTTGAATCTTTAGATGCTGCTACACATCTTCAAATTGACCCAGACCTCCATCTGGTTCATTCGGGGGCTGCTTCCCCTGAGGGTGCTCATGTCTTGGCTGCTAAGGAGGTCCATTCTGCCCATTTGATGCCTCAGGCCCCTCCTGCTCTCTTGGGTCTACCTGCCTCTGCTGTGAAGTCTTCTCTGACCCTTTTGTCCGTTGTTGTACCATCTCCACATGGCGCAAAGAATTCTTCAACAGGTCATCATTATGTCCAATAACTAATAAAATAATGTTATTGTAGGCACTGCATTTTTGCATATAAGTCCCGATGATGAGTCTCGCATGGAGACACTACCTCTTTAATTGTGGAAGCCGCGGGAAACGGACGTCAAAAGGGAAGAGTTAAGAATTGACATTTCTTTTGGATTTAATTCACTGGATTAGCTTCTGGTTCGCTTGTTGGACCTCTGTTTCAAAACACATCCTTAGCCCAAACCCCGCAAGACACACACCAAGCCAACACATCACCAAACCATACACCAAGCCCACCAAACTGAGCCAAGCCCACGCCGAAATCACTCTAAGCCACGCCCACTCACCTTCCAAATTAATAAAAACACATATTAAACACATGCATAAATCAAGACAAATCCACTTCCAAAATTAAAGAAATCCCATCAAATACTTTCCTAATCCACTTAAATTACATTCCATAATTAAAAGATACAAATCAAATCATATCTCTAACTAAAAGAGAAGAAATCAAATTAAATCAAATCACTTCCCTAATTAAAAGATTTTTCCTTATCACACACTAATTAAAAATATCTCCAATAATTACACAAATCCTTTCCCTTTTCAAACAAGGTAGACCTCAACCATTTGCCTATAAAAAGAAGCCTAAACTCAACCTTGAAACCCCTAGCTCATTCTCACATCTACTGAAAAAAGAGAAATAAACCATTTTCTCTCTTGCCTCTCATCATCTTTCGGCTCCTCACTCTCATCATGCAATAAACTGACTAGTGAACCCTTCTCACAACATCTCGTCTTTCTCTCTTCACGCGAACCAGGATCAATAAAACCCTAGCAAACCGACCAAACAAAGCCAACAGCCCCTCATCACCAACTGCCCTTCACTCACGGCAAATAACCAGTCCAAAACACTGCTCCCCCTCTCTCACGTGAACACCCACTACATCGTTTCACTCTCGCATGCACACGTCAAAACCCTAGACCTGCACTCAGCACACACGCTCACATCCCTCCATAAACAGCCCACTCACGCTAAAGCCCCACACACAGCACATGCAGCCCCTTTGACACCTTACGCGTAACAAACAAACGCACAAATACTGCCCTCACAAAGCCCCTGAACTTCACGCATCAACCACTCCAACACATCCCCCTCCTTCCCGAAACTGCACTTAAACTGCACCAAATCAGCCCATAAACTGTCCCAAAACTGCACCAAAACTGCACCCTTAAACCCGCAAACTGAACCCCTAAAATACCGCAAAACAGTCCCAAAAAAATTGCACGACCAGAACATCAAAAACTACAACAAGAACAATCCCGAAACCGCATAAAATGTCACCCAAATAGCCCCCGAATACCACAAACAGTAACCAAAAATAGTGACCAGAAAATACAGTGAAAACAGCAGCAAAATGAAGTAAAAATAGCAGCCCAAACAGCGAAATAACGAAGGAAAACATTGAACCAGTGAACCGGATGAGTTGCGGAGCATCAACCCTTCTGACGGCCGTGTAACGCACTTCTAAGAGACGACTTAAGAGGTTAGACCTGAGGGCACCCCTTTTATTTATTATCCTTTATTTTTTATTTATTTTAGTACTTTATTTCATCTGAGTATTATGGATTGGTGCATGATGTGATTTCCAGATGAACAAAATATGTGTTCTCTCTTGCGGTATATCGGATGGAAACCCGGACGTAAATTCCGTAGCCAAATCTGAATGGACGGTAGTGCGGTTTGTACTCGAGATACAATGCCACATACCACTTAAGAGACACACATATTTCGTTTCATCCAACCTTGTGTTTGAGCATGATTTAGTCTAATATGTTATTTATTTCTTAAGCATGATTTATCCATTAGTACGTTATTTCTTTACGCATGATTTAGTTATTTACTTTCGCAATTGGAGTTTAATTTACGTTTATGTTTAAGTTGTTATTTATTTTTCGTGTTTGATAATTCAACATGCTCATAAGATTATTATGTGATATCGTATGTTTGCCGTTATGATGACTTATTTTTAAAGAATGTAAACTTAGACATAGGATTTATTCTCTTTAATGAAAACTAGGTATAGGTTATTCTTGAATATGTTGCATAGACTCGGTTAAGTTATTTCACAAATCTTTTCATTCAAGTGGCATAAGTAAGGGACCATTCTGAACCCAACAGTTTGAGGTCTTTCTTTGCGAGGGGTGAGTGCGGCCTTAAATCATTTTCCCGGTTCACACCGGGTGGCGACTCCACATTATTCTCCGGTTTAGTTCCACGTGGGCTATTCCATACTCCCGACTAGGCCGCGAGCCTAGAACAGCGTCGTCGATTTCTGTGTCCTACAATTTTAGATATACATGACATTTGAGCCTTTTTATTTATTTATTGTAACTTGTAATGTTTCCTTATGAATAAAATAAGTATTTATTTTTCAGGTATTCTATTTTTTTCATTATCTTTGAATAAGAAACCAGGTTCTGGCATCAGATCTCTAATGAGGTTAGCACACACTCCGGTGAGCCACCATGAGCATATTCAGTTAGAGAATCATGACTTTTACATGCATAAGTTCATCTTCAGCAGTAGGGTGTTGAAGTGCATGGCCGGGATAGGTCATCAGCCTCATGAGACTGGTGGGTTGGGCCACCTTTGTATCGAAGGTATTGGCCGATGTTGGGGGGCAAATACATGAGAGGCCTTATCTTTTTCGTTCCAGAGTCAGCTACGGATGTTGGTACCTCATAGCATGTTAGGTTCTACCCTATTGTGTATGTTAAAGCCATGTATGTGCTGTCAGGGTTGTTATACGGATTTCGAGAAGTTCTTCCCCTCTGATGTAGCACAGAAGGTTATGGACCTTTCGGAGCTCTCCCCTATCATATATAGCTCCGGGGAGTCTAGTTTGTATTCTGAGTTTGATCAGGGCCTTGGTGGGGGTGGTAAGAGCTGGTACTCCTAGAGCTATTTGGATTATAAATCAAGGTTGGAAATCCTCAGATTAGGCATTGTTCCACCGCTGCTTTCTGGCTAAGAAATGCATGCAACATCGCTAAACAGATCTTCAAGAAGAGGTTGTGGAGCCGAGCTTCATTCGAGGAGTATGAGAGTGCAAAATGTCATATTGTTGGAAATGGAGATGAATCATCCCCCTCTTTTTTGTATCTAATGTCCTGATGGGCTCAATCTTATTTTTTGTACGGATGTGTGTTTTGTAAAGAAAATATGTAATGTAACACTTTATAATAATTTATTTTATGTTGAATCTTGGATCTTCGAAGTGCTTTATATTTATGCACCTTGCCAAATTTTTTTTTCTGACCTCGAAAGATATCTTATCTCGATAGATCCTGAAAGGTTGCTCTTTCCTTGGGTCTGGTGTTCTGGGTTTTCACCCTCTGATGCCTTGTTCGTCATGCATCGGGTTTTTTTCTAATGTTTTCCTGATTAGACCCTAATATGAAATTTCGTATTCCAATGGGTCGGCCTTCTATATGTCACGATTCTTAAAATTTTGGCGCCAAAGCCGATCACATAGGGTGGATGGATTTTATCATAAATGGTTTCTCATTAAGTTGTAAAGAAGCGTGGATGTGTCGACATGAGAGGTGCACCTTGAAAACTTGACGGTGTATTCTATGTTTCCTAAGCACAACTCGGATAGCCTACGACTGAGGGATTGTTAAAAATATGTGATAACCTCGACTTGTATAGTTCAGAATGTCGTTCGTGTTTTTCACAAATTCGGAGGTGGCCGAATTGCGTACATATTAGATAGGCTTATATGTCGAACGTGTCTAGACTTAGAGATCCCACAATATAAAGTGTACTCGTTGAGCACTTGGGTAGCAAATAATTTTTGATAATAAATAATATTCTATATTATAATTATTAACTAATAATTAAGTGTTATTAGATAATATTGATTATTTACTTTGACCTAATTAGATTAATCCAAAATCACACAATGGATTTATTATAATTTCATAAATATCTTTACCATTTGAGGATATTTTGGTAATTATAAATATGTAATGATAGGTGTATTTGTCTTGATTTAATAGGATTAAATCAAAGTGGTAGAGAATGAACTAATCCATTTGCTAATCTTTGTCTTGATTTAATTAGATTAAATCAAAGTAGTCGACAAATGTGATTAGTCACACCTAATTATACATATTTGAACAAATTGGATTAAGCCCACCTAAAAGTTGATTAAAATTTTTATTAATTAAAAATTGTCTAAGTTTTGCTATAAATAGCAAGCTTGAGGAAGATTTTAATTAAGCTAAATGAGCTTGAGAATGCTAATCCTAAGAAAGCTGAAACAAGCAAGAGTTAGAGAATATTAGCCTAAGTTATAGAAGTATTTAGAGAAACTTTGGAAGTTCTCTACAACATTTCAACAATGAGAAATCAAGATTGGATCTTGGAGTGAAGCTTGCTAGCATTTGAATCAATATTGGATCTTAGAGTCAAGCTTGCAAATCTTGAAAGTTCTCCAACAATTTTCAACAAGGATAAGGAAATTGGATCTTTGTATCAAGCTTACTAGGTAATGTTTGATTTTCTCCTAAGCTATGTTCTTCATTAGGCTATTTTTGATGATATCGCGAGGCTTATTTTGCTACTATTTTGGGCATAGATCTGATGCAATTTCAAGACTGTTTTGTGTTGATTTTACTGTTGTACATGAAGTGTTTCGGGCATTTGTTGCTTGTTTCAAAACGTTACTATTTTTGCATTACAATTGATCATATGTGTGTAAACACATTATTAATGGTAATTTCATGCAAATTTAAGTGTTTATGAAACACTACAGAGATTAGAGAAAGTTGTGCCCTCTAGTTTGAAGAATGGAGATTAATGAATGTCTGGAAATATTATATATTCTTGTACGGGCCAAATTTGGGTCAAAGACCCAAATATCGTTATGTCATAGGCCCACGTATCAGATTTGCACCAAAACATGACCCATGGTCTTCATATGGCCTATAATGGTGTTATGGGAAGCCATCGAAGCCTAAAAAACACACGAATTTAGTCACTAAAAAATGAGTCTGCATATAACTCACATGTAGGGCCCACGAGCCCGTAAACCCACAAAGGTAAGAGGCTCATGTGACCTGAAAGGCCTCTGTGAACCACATACCATGTTATGTGGTGTCTCAGTAGACATTGCTAACATTAATCATTTCCAACAAGGAAACTAAGTATTTGGACCAATCCAAACGTAATTGGGATTACACCTAATCTTCAGACATCCAGATACTCCTAATTCGATCCCGACTCCATTACCTTCTCCTAAAAGGATTGGAATTCAAGTATTCCAATGAATCCTAAGCCAACTAAGAGGCTATTTCACAGCCTATAAATTAGAGGGGGTATAAGGAATTGAGGCACTCACCGATGACTGATGACACATGATTCAGCACTCAACATTCATCTTTCAGACTAAGTCTCTCACACTCGTGTTGCCTTATTTCTTTTCTCTTTTTTTCTCATCACCATCAATGACTTATGCGTCGAAGTACCTACGGTGTCCACCACATCAGTGGGTAGCTACTCTACATCTCATTTACCTTTGTTTATAAGATCATTGGAGCCCTTATCATACAAATTCTCGATTGTAGACCGAATGTGATCGTCTATAATTCTTAAATTTACTTTAGAAAAATCAAAGAACCTAGTCAATTGTATTATATGTTTATGTGTGGATGTTATGACCTTATTCCTTTTTTTATTTGAATGTTGGATCAAAAACTCATCTTCTTGACCATAAGAACGGAATCAAGCTTTGGCAAAGTTGAAAACTTTTGGAAAAACTTACTTACACACACGATTTGAAGGGAAAACAGTTACTTCATTGTTTTAATTCAATGAGAATAAATTATAAATGACAAAAGAAGAAATACAGAGCTTTACAATGCAATAAGAATCAATGAATTTGACAAATAAATGAATATTGAATTACTCTCTAAAGTCTACGCGTTCATCCTGATTCTGGATTCTTGTTAACAAAATAACTGAATTTTGTTTTGGCATCTTGTACACATCAACACTTCTAACTTCATAAAGCTAATTCAACATGATGTTTTTGACATATATCTCCATTAACTCTATGACTTTATCAACTTAGTCTTTTCTTCAACTAAACCATTAACATACTAAAGTTCTCCATTTTTTCAAATAGATCCAATGACCTGCTAGTCACCCGGCCACTGGAAAAACCCCATCACTAAAATTCACTTTGAATTCGGTTGGAATCACTCATTATTCCTATCTAGTTTACACAAAACCTGAACTTCACTGTTGGAATATACATGGTTAACATATCTCATGGGTTCACATCAGTGTGAATCTTAGATACCACAATGCCCCATTTGAAATTTCATCTATAATGAAATGAAGTTTTACATCAATATGTTTTGTCCTTTCATGATATATCAGGTTTTAACTGGTTGAATTGCACTCTGATTATCATAGAATACTTCTATTATTTTATGATCATGCCACAACTCATTCATGATCTTTTAAACCATATTGATTCCTTTACTGCTTTGGTTGCTGTTGTTAGGGCAATTGTCGAACCCTTAGAGTCGAATCGGTGCCCGGACAGTGGAAATGGGTCTAACCCATGGATATCAATTATGGGTGTAATTTTAAATCATTTAATGAAATACTATATTCTATTACGAGTGTATAGGAAAAAACTGGGACTGAATCGGAGTCCGGAAGCTCAAGAATAAGCAAAAACAAAACTACCGCACGTGCGCACACACATACGCGGGTGAACAGTACGCGTGCGCACTGTTCACCAGCCATCATTTTTTTATTGTTTTCATTGTATTTGAAATGCTCAGCTCTCTGGAAAATTTCCAGAGAGCTGATGCATTTAGGGTCTATTACCCTAATTGTTTCCGGTCTTTCCTAAACCCTTCAAAAATACCCAAAATTAATTTTTAATTTCAAAACCAACATTAACACATATTATAAAATAAATATCAAGTTTTTCAAAATATCAAATATTTTTACAAAAATATAAATTTATTCTAAATACGTATTTGCGTAAATTTTGAATCCAATACACAAACCAATTTAGAATCCCTATAAGAAATGTATCGTGAACAATTCTAGGTCACCCAAATGTAGTTAAGTGATTCTAAAATGATAACCATAGCTCTAAGATTTAATCTAGAGTACCAAACTATAATTAATTATTCCATGTCCAATATGAACATCTTTGACCTAATTACAAGCATGTTGTGTTTATACTTCTAAAGTATCCTAACACAATTGATTAGCCTTATTCAACATTAAGCTATGTGATCATGCATCTAATACATAAATAAACATAGCATAGGAGAAGATCAAACATTACCTAGTAATATTGATGCAAGATCCAATCTACTTCTCATTTGTTGAATTTGTTGGAGAACCTACAAGGTGTGCAAGCTTGACTTCAAGATCCAATCTTGTTTCCAATGCTTCCAAACTTCACTTCAAGATGCAATCTTGATTTCTCCTAGATGAAATATTGTAGAGATCTCACAAGCTTCTCTAAACACTTCTCTAACTTAGGCTAATCTCTCAAGAATTTGCTTATACTTGTTATTTTTCTTGTAATTAAAACCTTGCTAAAGCTTGCAATTTATAGCAAAACTTAGGCAATTTTTAATTAATAAAAGTTGTAATCAACTTTTAAGTGGGCTTAATCTAATTTTTCCAAATATGTATAATTAGGTGTGACTAATCTCCATTTTCTCCCACTTAAATTTAATCCAATTAAATCAAGACAAGGATTAGGAAATGGATTAGTTAAATGTTTGCCACCTTGATTTAATCCAATTAAATCAAGCCAAAACCACATATTATTACATACTTACAATTTACCATAATATACTCAAATGGTAGAGATAATAATGATTTTACAATTAAGCCTTGTGTAATTATTGAATTAATCCAATTAGGTCAAAGTAAATAATCAATGTTATCTAATAACACTTGATTATCTTAGTTGATAATTATAATATCGAATATTATCTTTTATCAAAATTAATTGACTACCCAAGTGCTCAAAGAGTACACTTCATATTGAGACTCTCTAAGTTCAGGCACGTTCGTCATATAAGCCTAGCCAATATGTACGCAATTCGGCCATCTCCAAATTCACGAAGAACACGAATGACCTTTCTGAACTATACAAGTCGAGGTCATCACATATGTTTAACAATCCCTCCGTCGTAGGCTATCCAAGTTGTGCTTAGGAAATAATTAATATACCGTCAAGTTTCCGAGATGCACATCTCATGTCGACATGTTTATGATTCTT
Organism: Zanthoxylum bungeanum; assembly: GCA_019454045.1. Taxonomy (NCBI): domain Eukaryota; kingdom Viridiplantae; phylum Streptophyta; class Magnoliopsida; order Sapindales; family Rutaceae; genus Zanthoxylum; species Zanthoxylum bungeanum. Next base: position 24,394 of record SKCR01045591.1, on the reverse strand, counting down.
CATAACTGATCGATCCACCCTAGGTGATCGACTTTGGCCAAAGATTTAAGAATCGTGACTTTACTCACATGGATACCTAAACCCCTTAAGGTACACATACGGGCCCACATATCCTATCTTCCTTCGCACTTGATTACTGAGTGCATCGGTCCACACCAAACAACGTCTAGAGGCCAGACCATGAAAGGTTTCTGACATACTGACATCTAAGTGTGGAGGATCTCACACAAAATGAATGTTATCCTATAGTCAAAGGATTACATATGCTACTCGACTCGAGGAGATTCCTATTGACGGTGGTTTGTGTACTTCCAACTATTAGGGATCACCTATGAGTCATTCAGTATTCGCTCCAACGAATATCCACATGTCTATACGAGTTTCCAAAACTCACGGTACATCGCGTTTAAACCATTGGAACTCCAATTCCAATATACGACATGTGCTAGTCTTCTAGGTTATAGGAATTCGACCGTATTCCAAAAACACAACAACTAAGAATATTTAATTTAAGAATTGTTACCCCTAGTGTCAAAACTATTCTAAGGTCGATGTCTTCTTAACATATCTATACATCAATCTACTACGCATAATGACAATACCATTAATGATGTATGAAATGAAAAAATGTAGTTATTTTATTAATAAATAATAAAATATACTAATCGAATTGGCACTCCAAGCTAGGGGTGGGCAAAAAAACCGACCGAACCGAACCAAACCGTAAACCGAACCCAAATCGGACCGAATTTACGTTTTTTTTCTAACGGTTCGGTTTGCGGTTCGGATTGGACCACCCCAAACGGTTTACGGTTCGGTTCGGGAGCTAATCCGAACCGCACCTGTAAACCGACCGAACCGTTATAATTAAAAAAATTATATTTTTATAAAAAAAAATTTGTTTTTCTTTTAAATTTATCTATGTATCTTTTTATTAGTATGTACATACTTTTATTCTTAAATTTTTTGTTACTTTATTTATTTGTTAATATTTTTTCTTCAATTTATTTGTTAATACTTTTATTTTTAAAATTTTTGTTTTATAGTAGCATCATTATTCTTAAAAGTAGATGTTGGATTTGTCTCTTAATTAGAATGATGGTACTATGGTAGCATCATTATTCAAGGTAATTTTTAAAAAATACGATAATTAATTGTGCCTCATTTTAAAATCCTTTATGGAGTGCATGTGTTCCCTGGAGTTACATCTTACATCCTAGCACTTCATACTATGTTGGATAGACTAGTTTTTTTTTTTTTTTTTTTCCACTTAAGTGGATGAAAATTTGTTTTAAATATAATAATCCGTAAACCGAACCGAACCAATCCGTAAACCGCTGGTTTAAAAAAATTTTCAATCCGAACCAAACCGTTATTTAATGGTTTGGTTTGAGAGGGTAAAAAATCCGAACCGTAAAATATGGTTTGGTTCGGTTTTTAGCAAAAACCGAACCAAACCGAACCGCGCCCACCCCTACTCCAAGCACCAACTCCATCAAACTCTCAATTGCTTAGTGCCAATTTGGATGGTACCGTAGTCCCATCTCCTCCACATGTTTATCGAATAACTTAGAAGGTAAGGCTTTTGTAAGCGGGTCTGATATGTTGTCTTGTCCTTGAACCTTCAAGACCACTATATCTTTTCGTTCAATAATCTCTCTAATTATGCGGTATTTTCTTTTCACGTGTTTAGACTTGCAATGCACTCTCGGCTACTTAGCCTGGGCGATGGCTCCGTTATTATCATAGTGTAATGAGATCGAATCCGCAATACTAGGCACAACTCCAAGTTCTGTGATAAAATTTCTAATCCAAATAGGTTCTTTAGCAGCTTCTGAAGGCGATGTAAATTTCGCCTCAGTGGTGGAATCAGCTGTTGAGCCTTGCTTTGAACAACACCAAGTTACAACACCACCGTTAAGGGTAAATATGTTTCATGATGTAGATTGTCTATCATCTGGATCTCCCTGGAAGTCGGAGTCTGTATAACCCTTAACTTGTAGGTCATTTTCTCCATATATCAGAAACGTATCCTTAGTGCCTTTAAGATACTTTAGGATATGTTTCACGGCTATCCCATGATCATTACGTGGATCAGATTGATAGTGGCTGGTCATATTGACGCCGAAACTGATGTCAGGTCTAGTGCATAACATAACATACATTATGCTTCAAATGCAAGAGGCATATGGCAAGTTAGACATCCTAACTCTCTCTTCTTTAGTTTGAGGTGCCATTTTCTTCGAAAAATGTATGTCGTATCGGAAAGGTACATTTTCTACCTTGCAAAGGTAGGCTTTCACACTTTGCATCATCCCTATATCATTTCCTATGATAAGGATGTCGTCTACATACAAGATCAGGAAAACTATCATGCTCTCACTAACTTTCTTATAAACACATGGTTCTTCCTCATTTTCGATGAATCTAGATAATCTAATTATCTCATCAAAATGACGATTCCAGCTTCTGGATGCCTGTTTAAGTCCATAAATAAACTTTTGGAGCTTACAAACCAAGTTTGAAGTCTCAGTGGATACGAAACACTCTGGTTGTTCCATATAGATATCCTCTTCAAGAAATCCATTTAGGAAAGTGGTTTTCACATCCATCTGTCATATCTCATAGTCGTGATATGCAGCAATGGCTAAAAAAATCCTAATGAATTTTAGCATTGCTACTGGTGAAAAAAGTTTCCTCAAATCCTAATGAATTTTAGCATTGCTACTGGTGAAAAAAGTTTCCTCATAGTCAATCCCAGGACGTTGAGTGTAACCTTTCGCTACCAGTTGGGCTCTAAGATTTCCACCTTTCCATAAGGCCCTCGCTTCCTTTTATAAACTCATTTACAGCCAATAGGTTTAACTCCTTCAGGAAGTTCAACTAAGTCCCAGACTTGATTAACATGCATTGAATCCATTTCAGATTTCATGGCTTCTTGCTATTTTCCTGAATCGATATCCAATATTGCTTCCTTATACGTAGTCGGATCTGTTTCCTCCAAGAGGAGAACATCAAGGCTCACATTAGATGTTAAAAACATCCTCTTAGGAGGCCTTGATATTCTATTCAACTTATGTAGAACCTGTGTTGTATATCCTTCACCGAGTTAGATCTCTGGTTCCATCTCAGGTTCCTTAATGTTGGGATCAAACTCATCAAGTTTAATCTCTCTACAATTCACATTTTCTCTCAAAAATTGCTTTTCAAGAAAAGTTACAAAGCAAACAACAAATACATTTCGTTGCTCGGAGTAGTAGAATTGATATCCCATGGATTTATCAGGATATCCAACGAACCTATATTTATACCTTATGGGTGCTAGTTTATCCCGCTGCATAATTCTAACGTATGCAGGACAACCCCAAATCTTTTAATGTCTAAGACTTGGATTTCTACCGAACCATCATTGAAACAACTTTCGATGGAACCCTATTAAGTATGTAGGCAGCAGTTTGTAAAGCGTAACCCCAAAGGTAATAAGGAAGATCTGTTTAGCTCATCATCGTTCGCACCATATCCAATAAAGTACGATTTCTACGCTCAGACACTCCATTGTATTGAGGTGTTCTTGATGGGCTATATTGGGCGAGAATTTCATTCTCCCTTAAATAATTTCTGAATTCTTCACTCATGTATTCACCGCCTCGATCTGATCTAAGGCATTTGATGAATTTATTGGTTTGTTTTTCTACTTTGTTTCGGAATATTTTGAACATTTAAAATGTTTCCAACTTATGTTTCATCAGATAGACATATCCATATCTAGAATTGTCATCTGTGAAAGTCACAAAAGTATGTGGAACCATCATGAGCGGCTTGATTTAATGGACCACACACATCGCTGTGTATTAGCTCTAGTAAATCTCCAGCACGGTGTCCAACACCTTGAAATGGGGCATTTGTCATCCTTCATTCGATACATGACTCACAAATTGGATAAGAATTTAAGGTAAGATTTTCAATCAAATCATCATTTACCAATTTGGATAGACGTCTAACAGCTATGTGGCCAAATCTCATATGCCATAATTCAGTATTATTTAATTTAGACTTCTCACTTGTATTTTTCTCTATATTAAAGACATTTCTATATGTTTCCAAAACATAGTGATCGTTTGATAAAGAACATTCACATTTCAATAAATTTTCTTTATCATACAAACATAATGTTTCATCCTTAATGTTTATTTTATATCATTCTTTATCTAATTTTGGCAGTGATATTATTTGTCTGATAATTGAGGGAATATAATAACAGTCATGCAAATCTAATTTACATCATTTTGGAAGATCTAGAACAGCTGTTCATATGGCCTTGACATCCAATGTCTTGCCATTGCAAAATCTAAGTTGGATCTCCCCTTTATTCAGCCTTCTTTTAACCCTTATTTCCTGTAGGGAATTGCAAATATGAGTAGGACTGCCAGTGTCTAACACCCATCCACTATTTGCATCTAAGGCTAATGAAATGACAATAATTGGAAAAATATAAAGCGTACATGAGGGTCCTTCTTTTCCTTTAAGTTCTGGACAGTCATTCTTCCAGTGTCCAGACTTTTTACATTGTAGACATTGATCACGAGCTACTTTCGATTTTGCGCCTTTGCGCTTCTTGGAGTTTTTCATTGCAATCTTCTTCTTCACCATCTTTATTTTCTTTCACTTCCCATAAGTCTTTGAAGAGCCAGCTCCACCATGGAAATATAGTGTGGGGTTGCCTTTCTTTAAATCTTGCTCCGACGTGCGTAGCATGTTATGAAGTTCTTCGTATGTGGCTTGCATCGAATGCATATGAAAAATTAAAACAAATCCAACATAAGAACCATGTAAATAAGACAAAATCAAATTACGGCCCAACCGTTCATCAAACACAATGCCATGTCGTTCCAGATATTGAATCTGGTCTATCATGTTCAAAACATGAGTGCTGACAGCTCTTCCCTCATTGAGTTCAGCACGGAACAATTCCTTAAACCTTCGATAAAGTTTCATCTCTTGATTTGCCTCGAACAACTCCTTGAGTGTTCGCATGATTCTCCAAGCATCCAGTACTTCAATGTACTGTCTCAGTAAATCTGGAACCATCGATCCCAAGATGTAGGATTTCAACTTCAGGTTATCATCCTTCCATCTATCAAAAGTTTCTCGCTCTTCTAGAGTGGAGTCAGGATCGATATCAACATGCAGTGGATTGATAGTGACATAAGTCAACTTTTCATACTCCAAGACAAGACGTATGTTCATTAGCCATTCGAAATAGTTCTAGGCTCCTTTTAGCTGATTGGAATACAAAAGTTTCATCAATGGATTAGTGGTAACTATCTACAAGACAACATCTTTGAGTAGTAGCAAAACAGTTTTCATTTCAAAAGTGATAACACTAATTGATTATGGAATTTTAAATCTATTAGTGTCATCCCACTACTTTACGTAATTATATAATCCCCCTTAACAGAAAAATAGAAATCTGACTATCAAAATTTCATAGTGGGAAGTGGATACCATGACAGTTACTCCACCCTCACAGTAATGACGATATTGGCCTTTGTAAACTCATTAGGTAGACCTCCAAGGTCACTCACTTAATGTGACTCCTGGTTCGGTCCTGAATCGTTTCTTATCCTCATACTAATGACGATATTGGATTAAGACGTGTTCTAGGTGTATACTTGTCATTTTCCTATGATACCATTTTGTTAGGGCAGTTGTGGAACCCCTAGAGTCGGATCGTTGCCCCGGACAGTGGAAATGGGTCTAACCCATGGATATCAATTATAGTGTAATTTTTAATCATTTAATGAAATACTATATTCCATTACGAGTGTTTAAGAAAACATCGGGACTGAATCGGAGTCCGGAAGCTCCAGAACGAGCGAAAACAAAATTCCTGCATGCGTGCACACACATACGCGCGTGAACAGTGCGTGTGAACAGTGCGCGTGCAGACTGTTCACCACCCAGTATTTTCTTTTTATTGTTTTCATTGTATTTCAAATGCTGATGCATTTAGGGTATATTACTCTAATTATTTCCGGTCTTTCCTAAACACTTCAAAAACACCAAAAATTAATTTTTAATTTCAAAACCAACATTAACACATCTTATAGAATAAATATCAAGTTTTTCAAAATATCAAATATTTTTTACAAAAACATAAATTTATTCTAAATACGTATTTGCGTAAATTTTGAATCTAATACACAAACCAATTTAGAATCCCAATAAGAAATGTCTCGTGAACAATTCTAGGTCACCCAAAGGTGGTCAAGTGATTCTAAAATGGCAGCCATAACTCTAAAATTTAATCTAGAGTTCCAAACTCTAATTAATTGTTCAATGTCCAACATGAACATCTTTGACCTAAATACAAGCATGTTGTGTTTATACTTCTAAAGTATTCTAACACAATTGATTAGCCTTATTTCAACATTAAGCTATGTGAACATGCATCTAATACATAAATAAACATAGCTTTGGAGAAGATCAAATATTACCTATTAAGCTTGATGCAAGATCCAATCTACTTATCCTTGTTGAAATTGTTGGAGAACCTCCAAGGTGTGCAAGCTTGACTTTAAGATCCAATCTTATTTCCAAGTTTTCAAGCTTCACTTCAAGATCCAATATTGATTTCTCCTAGATGAAATGTTGTAGAGACCTCACAAGCTTCTCTAAACATTTCTCTAACTTAGGCTAATCTCTTAAGAATTTGCTTATGCCTGTTATTTTTTCTTGTAATTAAAATCTTCCTAAAACTTGCTATTTATAGTAAAACTTAGGTAAATTTTAATTAATAAAAGTTGTAATCAACTTTTAAGTGGGCTTAATCTAAATCGAAATATGTATAATTAGGTGTGACTAATCTCTATTGTCTCCCACTTTAATTTAATCCAATTAAATCAAGCCAATTATTAGGAAATGGATTAGTTAAATGTTTGCCACCTTGATTTAATCTAATTAAATCAAGCCAAAACCACATATTATTACATACTTTTAATTACCGTAATATCCTCATATGATAGAGATAATTATGATTTTACAATTAAGCCTTTGTTTAATTATTGAATTAATCCAATTAGGTCAAAGTAAATAATCAATGTTATCCAATAACACTTGATTATCTTAGTTCATAATTATAATATCAAATATTATCTTTTATCAAAAATAATCGGCTACCCAAGTGCTCAACGAGTACACTTCATATTGAGACTCTCTAAGTTCAGACATGTTCGTCATATAAGCCTAGCTAATATGTACGCAATTTGGCCACCTCCGAATTCGCAAATAACACGAACGACCTTTCTGAACTATACAAGTCAAGGTCATTACATATGCTTAACAATCCATCTGTCGTAGGCTATCCGAGTTGTGCTTAGGAAACATAGAATATAATGTCAAGTTTCCAAGACGCACATCTCATGTCGACGTGTCGACGATTCTTCATAACTGATGTGATCCACCCTAGATGATCGAATTTGGCCAAAGATTTAAGAATCGTGACTTTACTCACATGGATACCTAAACCCCTTATGGTACACATACAAGTCGACAGATCATATCTTGCTTCACACTTGATTACTGAGTGCATCGGTCCACACCCAACGAACATCTAGAGGCCAGACCATGAAATTTTTCTGACATACATGGCATCAAAGTGTGGAGGATCTCACACAAAATTAATGTTATCCTATAGTCAAAGGATTATGTATGCTACTCGACTCGAGGAGATTCTTTTTGACGGTGGTGTGTACTTCCAACTATTAGGAATCGTCTGTGAGTCATTCAGTATTCGCTCCACCGAATACCCACATGTCTATACAAGTTTCCAAAACTTATGGTAAATCGGGTTTAACCATTGGAACTCCAATTCCAATATACGACATGTGCTAGTCTTCTAGGTTATAGGAATTCGACCGTATTCCAAAACCAACGACTGTGAATATTTACTTTAAGAATAGTTTACACCCAATGTTAAAACTATTCTAAGGTCGATGTCATTCTTAGCATATCTATACATCAATCTAATACGCATAATGACAATACCATTATAAGGTATGAAATGAAAAATATAGTTATTTTATTAATAAATAATAAAATGTACACATTAGATTGGCACTCCAAGCACCAACTCCATCAAACTCTCACTTGCTTAGTGCCAATCTGTATGGTACCGTAGTCCAATCTCCTCCACATGTTTATGGAAAAACTTAGGAGGTAAGGCCTTTGTAAGCGGGTCTACTATGTTGTCTTGTCCTTGAACCTTCAAGACCACAATGTCTTTTCGTTCAATAATCTCTTTAATCACGCGGTATTTCCTCTCCACATGTTTAGACTTGGAATGCGCTCTCGGCTCCTTAGCCTGCGCGATGGCTCCGTTATTATCACAGTACAATAGGATCGAATCCGAAATACTAGGCACAACGCCAAGTTTTGTGATAAAATTTCTAATCCAAACAGCTTCTTTAGCAGCTTCTGAAGCCGCTATAAATTTTTCCTCAGTGGTGGAATCATTTGTTGAGTCTTGCTTTGAACAATACCAATTAATCGCACCGCCGCTAAAGGGTAAATATATATCCTGATGTATATTTTCTATCATCTGGATCTCCCTGGAATTCAGAGTTTGTATAACCCTTTACTTGTAGCTAATCTTCTCCATATATCATAAACTTATCATTGGTGTCTTTAAGATACTTAGGGATATGTTTCACGGCTGTCCAATGATCATTACCTGGATCAGATTGATATCGGCTGGTCACACTGATGCCGAAACTGATGTCAGGTCTAGTACCTAACATAGCATACATTATACTTCTAATACAAGAAGCATATGGCAAGTTATACATCATAACTCTCTCTTCCTCAGTCTGAGGTGCCGTTTTATTCGAAAGATGTATGCCGTATCGGAAATGTACATTTGTTGCCTTGCAGTTGGTAAAACTGTACCTTTATAACATCTTGTCTATGTACGTTGATTGTGACAACCCTATAAGCTTCCTAACTCTATCTCGGTATAGCCTTATACCTAGTATATAGGAAGCTTCACCCATATCTTTCATGGAGAAGTTCTTGCAAAGGTAGGCTTTCATACTTTGTATCATCCCTATATCATTTCCTATGATAATGATGTCATCTACATATAAGATTAAGAAAACTATCATGCTCCCACTAACTTTCTTATAAGCACACGGTTTTTCCTCATTTTTGATGAATCAAGATAATCTAATTATATCATCAAAAAAATGATTCCAGCTTCGGGATGACTATTTAAGTCCATAAATAGACTTTTGGAGCTTACAAACCAAGTCTGAAGTCTCACTAGATACGAAACCCTATGGTTGTTCCATATAGATATCATCATCAAAGAATTCATTTAGAAAAGCAGTTTTCACATCCATCTGTCATATCTCATAGTCGTGATATGCAGCAATGGCTAAAAGAATCCTAACAGATTTTAGCATGGCTATTGGTGAAAAAGTTTCCTCATAGTCAATCCCATGACGTTGAGTGTAACCTTTCGCTTCCAGTCGGGCCTTAAAGGTTTCCACCTTTCCATCGGGCCCTCGCTTCATTTTGTAAACCCATTTACAACCAATAGGTTTAACTCCTTCAGGAAGTTCAACTAAGTCCCAGACTTGATTGGCTTGCATTGAATCCATTTCGAATTTCATGGCTTCCTGCCATTTTCCCGAATCGATATCCAATATCGCTTCTTTATACGTAGTCAGATCTGTTTCCTCCAAGAGCATAACATCAAAGTTCACATCAGATGTTAAAAATAGTCTCTCATGAGGCCTTGATATTTTATTCGACTTACGTAGAACATGTGTTGTAGATCATTCACCTAGTTGGATCTCTGGTTTCATCTCAGGTTCTTTACTGTTGGGATCAAACTCATCAAGTTTAATCTCTCTACAATTCCCACTTTCTCTCAAAAATTACTTTTCAAGAAAAGTTTCAAAGCGAACAACAAATACATTTCGTTGCTCGGAGTAGTAGAATTGATATCCCATGGAATTATCAAGATATCCAACGAATCTACATTTATACCCTCTGGGTGCTAGATTATCCTGCTATATAATTCTAACGTATGCAGGACAACCCCAAATCTTTAAATGTCTAAGACTTGGATTTCTACCAAACCATATCTGATAGGAGGTCGTAGAAACAGTTTTCGATGGAACTCTATTAAGTCAGTAAGCAACCGTTTGTAAAGCGTAACCCCAAAGGTAATAAGGAAGATCTGTATAGCTCATCATGGATCGCACCATATCCAATAAAGTACGATTTCTACGCTCAGACACTCCATTGTGTTGAGGTGTTCCTGGTGGGCTATATTGGGTGAAAATTTCATTCTCCCTTAAATAATTTCTTAATTCTTCACTCATGTATTCACCGCTTTGATCTAATCTAAGGCATTTGATGAATTTACTGGTTTGTTTTTCTACTTCATTTCGAAATATTTTGAACTTGTCAAATGTTTCCGATTTATGTTTCATCAGATAGACATATCCATATCTAGACTTGTCATCTGTGAAAGTTACAAAATATGTTGAACCATCATAAGCGGCATGATTTAATGGACCACACACATCACTTTGTATTAGATCCAGTAAATCTCCAACACGGTGTCCAACACCTTGAAATATGGCATTTGTCATCTTTCCTTGGATACATGACTCACAAATCGGATAAGGATCTAATGTAAGATTTTTAATCAAACCATCATTTACCAATTTGGATAGACGTCTAACACCTATGTGGCCCAATCACATATGCCATAATTCAATATTATTTAGTTCAGACTTCTTACTTCTATTTTCCTCTACATTAAATACATCTCTATATGTTTCCAAAATACAGTGACCGTTTGATAAAGAACATTCACATTTAAATAAATTATCTTTATCATACAAACATAAAGTTTCATCTTTAATGTTTATTTTATATCCCTCTTTATCTAATATTGGCAGCGATATTATTTGTCTGACAAGTGAGGGAACATAATAACAGTCATGTAAATCTAATTTACATCCATTTGGGAGATCTAGAACAATTGTTCCTATGGCATTGACATCCAATGTCTCGCCATTGTAAACTCTAAGCTGGATCTCCCATTTATTTAGCCTTCTTTTAACCCTTATTTCCTGTAGGGAATTGCAAATATGAGAAAGACTGCCAGTGTCTAATACTCATCCACTATTTGCATCTAAGACCAATGAGATGTCAATAATTGGAAAAATACAAAGCGTACCTGAGGTTCCCATTTTTCCTTTAAGCTATGGACAGTCCTTCTTCCAGTGTCCAGACTTCCTGCATTGTAGACATTGGTCACGAGCTACTATCGGTTTCGCTCATTTGCGCTTCTTGGAGTTTTCTTTGATATCTTCTTCTTCCTCATCTTTATTTTCTTTGACTTCTCAGAAGTCTTTGAAGAGCCAGCTCCACCATGGAGATACAGTGTGGGCTTTCCTATATTCAAATCTTGCCCCGTCGTGCGTAGCATGTTATGAAGTTCTTTGTATGTGGCTTGCATCGAATGCATATGGAGATTTAATACAAAGCCAGCATAAGAACCAGTCAAATAAGACAAAATCAAATTACGGCCCAGCCGTTCATCAAACACAATGCCATATCATTCCAGATATCGAATTTGGTCTATCATGTTTAAAACATTAGCACTCACAGCTCTTCCCTCCTTGAGTTCAGCACGGAACAATTCCTTAGTCCTTCGATAAAGTTCCATCTCTTGATTTTCCTCGAACAACTCCTTGAGTGTTCGCATGATGCTCCAAGCATCCAGTACTTTAATGTACTATCTCAGCAAATCTGGAACCATCGATCCCAAGATGTAGGATTTCACCTTCAAGTTATCATCCTTCCATCTATCATAAGTTTCTCACTCTTCTGGAGTCAACTTTTCATACTTCAAGACAAGACGCATGTTCATTTGTCATTCGAAATAGTTCTCGGCTCCTTTTAGCTTATTGGAATCCAAAAGTTTCATCAATGGATTAGTGGCAACCATATACAAGACAACATCTTTGAGTAGTAGCAGAACAGTTTTCATTTCAAAAGTGATAACACTAATTGATTATGGAATTTTAAATCTATTAGTGCTCTCCCACTACTTTACGTAATTCTGTAATCTCCCTTAACGGAAAAATAGAAATTTGACTATCAAAATTTCATAGCGGGAAGTGGATCCCATGACATTTACTTCATCCTCACACTAATTACGATATTGGCCTTTTTAAACTCATTAGGTAGACCTCCAAGGTCAATCACTTCATGTGACTCCTGGTTTGGTCCTGAACCGTTTCTTATCCTCACACTAATGACGATATTGGATTAAGACGTGTTTTAGGTGTATACTTGTCAATGTGCACTAATGAGCTTCGTACATACATCCTCACACTAATGACGATATTGGGTGACTACGTTAACTCATCACGCTACATCTAATGTTTTACTGGAGCGACCTAAGTTCCGAGCACTTATACCCTCACACTAATGACGATATTGGATATAAGTAGTAAAAACTCATTCATCTCCGTATTGACAAGATGGACCATCCAATAATGCTCCAACATTATTAATACTATTACTTAAAAGTAATCACCTAATCATGAGAGATTTATGACAATCAAGTCATTAACTTAATTAGGTCAAAGTTTTAATTTAAAACATGCAATACATATCCAATATGTGTTATGCATAATTAAATTAAAATTACTATGACATACATTCAAAATATGTGTTGTGTGGTTAAGTCTTTGCTACTGATACCATTATGTTGGGGCAGTTGTGGAACCCCTAGGGTTGGAAAGGTGTCCCTGGCAGTGGAAATGGGTCTAACCCATAGATATCAAGTATGGGTATAATTTTAAATCATTTAATGAAATACTATATTCCATTACGAGTGTATAGGAAAAAGCCGGGAATGAATCGAAGTCCAGAAGCTCCAGAACGAGAGAAAACAAAATCAGCGCGCGTAGCGCGTACCCGCGCGTGCTACAGTGACGTGTGCACTGTACGCGATACAGTGCGCGTGTCACTGTAGCGCACAACACACCTTTTATTTTTGTTTCTTTTCTTTGTTTTGAAAAACAAAGCTTGAGCTCTCTGGAAATTTTCCAGAGAGCTGAAGCAATTAGGGTCTATTACCCTAATAGCTTTCGGTCTTCCCTAAACACTTCAAAAATACTCAAAATTAATTTTTAATTTCAAAAACAATATCAACACATGTTATAGAATAAAAATCAAGTTTTTCAAAATATCAAATATTTTTATAAAAACATAAATTTATTCTAAATACGTATTTGCGTAAATTTTGAATCCAATACACAAACCAATTTAGATACCCAATAAGAAATGTCTCGTGAACAATTCTAGGTCACCCAAAGGTGGTCAAGTGATTCTAGAATGGTAGCCATAGCTCTAAACTTTAATCTAGAGTTCCAAACTTTTATTAATTGTTCCATGTCCAACATGAACATCTTTGACCTAATTACAAGCATGTTGTGTTTATACTTCTAAAGTATTCTAACACAATTGATTAGCCTTATTTCAACATTAAGCTATGTGATCATGCATCTAATACACAAATAAACATAGCTTTGGAGAAGATCAAACATTACCTGGTAACCTTGATGCAAGATCCAATCTACTTCTCCTTGTTGAAATTGTTGGAGAACCTCCAAGGTGTGCAAGCTTGACTCCAAGATCCAATCTTGTTTCCAATGTTTCCAAGCTTCACTTCAAGATCCAATCTTGATTTCTCCTAGATGAAATGTTTTAGAGACCTAACAAGCTTCTCTAAACACTTCTCTAACTTAGGCTAATCTCTCAAGAATTTGCTTATGCTTGTTTTTTTTTAATTAAAATCTTCCTAAAGCTTGCTATTTATAGAAAAACTTAGGCAATTTTTAATTAATAAAAGTTGTAATCAATTTTTAAGTGAGCATAATCTAATTTGTCCAAATATGTATAATTTGGTGTGACTAATCTTCATTGTCTCCCACTTTAATTTAATCCAATTAAATCAAGCCAAGGATTAGGAAATTGATTAGTTAAATGTTTGCCACATTGATTTAATCCAATTAAATCAAGCTAAAACCACCTACTATTACATATTTACAATTACCATAATATCCTCAAATGGTAGAGATAATTATAATTTTACAATTAAGCCCTTGTTTAATTATTGAATTAATCCAATTAATCCAATTAGGTCAAAGTAAATAATCAGTGTTATCCAATAACACTTGATTATCTTAGTTGATAATTATAATATCGATATTATCTTTTATCAAAAATAATCGGCTACCTAAGTGCTCAATGAGTACACTTTATATTGAGACTCTCTAAGTTCAGACACGTTCGTCATATAAGCCTAGCTAATATGTACGTAATTCGGCCACCTCCGAATTCGCGAAGAACACGAACGACCTTTCTGAACTATACAAGCCGAGGTCATTACATATGTTTAACAATCCCTCTGTCGTAGGCTATCCGAGTTGTGCTTAGGAAACATATAATATACCGTCAAGTTTCCAAGACGCACATCTCATGTCGACATGTCCACGATTCTTCATAACTGATGCGATCCACCCTAGGTGATCGACTTTGGCCAGAGATTTAAGAATCGTGACTTTACTCACATGGATACCTAAACCCTTATGGTGCACATACGGGCCGACGGATCCTATCTTGCTTCGCACTTGATTATTGAGTGCATCGGTCCACACCCAACGAACATCTAGAGGCCAGACCATGAAATATTTCTGACATACATGGCATCAAAGTGTGGATGATCTCACACAAAATTAATGTTATCCTATAGTCAAAGGATTATGTATGCTACTCGACTCGAGGAGATTCTTTTTGACGGTGGTGTGTACTTCCAACTATTAGGAATCGTTTGTGAGTCATTCAGTATTCGCTCCACCAAATACCCACATGTCTATACGAGTTTCCAAAACTTATGGTAAATCGGGTTTAACCATTGGAACTCCAATTCCAATATACGACATGTGCTAGTCTTCTAGGTTATAGGAATTCGACCGTATTCCAAAACCAACGACTGTGAATATTTACTTTAAGAATAGTTTACACCCAATGTTAAAACTATTCTAAGGTCGATGTCATTCTTAGCATATCTATACATCAATCTAATACGCATAATGACAATACCATTATAAGGTATGAAATGAAAAATATAGTTATTTTATTAATAAATAATAAAATGTACAAATCGGATTGACACTCCAAGCACCAACTCCATCATAAACCACCTAAAAAAGATTTTGA
Source organism: Zanthoxylum bungeanum (assembly GCA_019454045.1). NCBI lineage: Eukaryota > Viridiplantae > Streptophyta > Magnoliopsida > Sapindales > Rutaceae > Zanthoxylum > Zanthoxylum bungeanum. Next base: position 9,082 of record SKCR01045591.1, on the reverse strand, counting down.
TTTGGTTTGGTTTGATTTAATACACACATAAGAAAAATTCAGATAAGCACATAATCATATCCTAACTTATCCTATATATAAAAATGTTGGTAGTAATAGATCATAAATGATAAAGGGTCATGCTAACGAGTGCATAAGGGTACTCATTAAGAATACATTTTTGGAAAGTTTTCACATCATTTTTATGGAAAATATAAAAAAGTATCAAAATATTTTTTTTTTTCCTCATCAAATTTTTCATAAAATATATCCTTAACAAGTGCCCTAAGGACACTAGCATTTCCGAAGGTTTATAGCAACCTCAGCTGTTTTTGGTTCATGCAAGAAGATCCAAAAACTCATTACATTCGTCACAACAGCTGCTCTCTTACAAGACCACGTGTTAACACACACACTCATGCATGTACCCATAAACTCCAAACCTCATTTCTCCTTTATCACTTCATCAATAAAAATAATTTCCCTTCATAAAGAATAATAAATCTCTCTCTTTCTGTGTTTCAGTTTCTGCTGTGAATAAAAAAAAATAATGGATCTGCTGAACTCATTCTTGAATTTGGTGGTTCCGCCGGCCAGCTTGGTGATGCTGGCGTTTGCATGGCCAGCTTTGTGTTTTATTAATGGATGTGAGTGGCTTTATACCCTTTTTTACAGTGAAAATATGGAAGATAAAGTTGTCATCATCACTGGTTCTTCTTCTGGCATAGGAGAGGCAAGTTCTTTTTTTCTTTTATCTTCCCTTAATTAATTTTTTAGAAGCTAGAATTTCAAATAGAATCATTATCCTCCCTTATCCACCAGAGGTGGCCAGGCAGTGGCGGAGCTTTGAAGCGAGCATAGAAACAATCCGAAAATTTATTAAATTTGTCCTACAGATAAATGAAAAGTCTAGTTTGTAAAGAGATAATTTTGATTTGCCTATCCACCACGTTTATTTAAAAATTAAATATTGTCTCATTGAATTAATGTTGTGACTACACCACTAGGCGAGGACTCCTCAGGCCACAACATATATATATAGGACTGCCAGAAATTTAAAATATACTTGGGCAATAATAACAAGTGGTTTGTGATTGCAGCAAATTGCATATGAATATGCAAAGAGGAAGGCCAATCTTGTACTGGTGGCACGAAGAGAGAACCGACTTCGAGGGATCAGTGAGAATGCAAGACTTATGGGTGCCAAGCATGTTATAACTATAGCTGCAGATGTTGTCAAGGAAGAAGAATGTAGGAGATTTGTCACCGAGACCATCAATGTCTTTGGACGCGGTATGTCTTCTCACTGTAATCAGAATGAACGATGTATGGAAATAACAAGTACTTGAGCTCTGTAGTTGAAATTCAATTGTTAAAATAACTTGTTCTAATCTAACCATTACTTTCAAGATTATGAGTGTCATTATGCTGTAATAGCTGTATTTGCATCATCAAATTTACTTGCTGATTAGTTATGCTATAATATATTGGTTGCCGAAGTACTGTCTTGTTAGTAACCGAGTCGAAATTGAGTGAATTTCTTGTATTTACTTTGCAGTGGACCATCTCGTAAACACGGCAAGTTTGGGACATACTTTTTTCTTCGAGGAAGTGACAGACACCTCTGTTTTTCCCCTTTTGATGGTAAGGCGCACCGGCTACATAAGTGAACTCTTCAGAATTATCTCATAGACGGAGTTGTTTTGGATTCGGATAACTTTTTTCCTATGATATATTTCAGTCTATTATAAGTCGATAGTGCTAAATGTGTTTTTGTGTAATTTGTTAATTCACAGGACATAAATTTTTGGGGAAATGTTTATCCAACATTTGTAGCTCTGCCTTACCTGCATGAGAGCAATGGTCGAGTCGTCGTGAATGCATCAGTGGAAAACTGGTTACCTTTGCCAAGAATGGGCCTGTATGCTGTGAGTATATAATTGATATTCATTCAGTTGAATTCTTCTTCTGCTTCCTTTTTATTGAGCCTTTAATTGTAAATAAGAGCCTAAAAGATGATACAAAAAAGTTTATTTTCTCGACTAAGCCCTCGAACATTGTCTGTCTATGGTGAAACACTCGGCTCTGCAATTAATATTGGAAGTGCATTAATTTCCAAATAAATATATGCGGTGACTTCATGGCTACATCATTCTCATTACATGCATGAAAGCATCTCTAATGGTGAATGTGCAATTGTTTCAAACTTTATTTTTCTTCTTTCTTTGTTTATATCACAAGTATATACAATAGTAATGAGAGTGTAAGGTTCACTGGACTTTGTTACCCTTTTAATGTTCTTTCTTCTTCTTCTGTGGCTAGTCCGCGAAAGCAGCTCTCGTAAACTTCTACGAGTCATTGAGATTTGAATTGAATGATGAGGTTGGTATAACAATTGCAACTCATGGTTGGATTGGAAGTGAAATGACTAGAGGCAAGTTTATGCTCGAGGATGGCGCAGATATGCAATGGAAAGAAGAAAGAGAAGTAAGTTTCTGGCTTTCTGCTCATCTCTCAGTTACCTGCACTATCAATGCAAAAACTCAAATGTTCAAGATATCAAGTCATGCTAAATAGTAAATAACTTGTGTTTTTTTTTCAGATACACGTGACCGGTGGTCCTGTAGAGGATTTTGCGAGGCTAATTGTATCTGGAGCTTGCAGGGGATATACATATGTAAAATTTCCGAGCTGGTATGATGTATTCCTCCTTTACCGTGTTTTCTCACCCAATGTTCTCAACTGGACATTCCGGCTGCTTATTTCGACACAAGGCACTAGAAGAACTTCGTTGATAGGGACGGGGAGGAGACCGCTTTTGGAAGGCACACCGCCGAGACCTCTGTTGGAGGGTACGTCGTCGTCTCCTCCTCGGAAAATAATCATTAGTCCCATGGCATCCTTCTCCCAGTAGTCCCCAGCATCAATAAAAATGGCAATGAAGAGGCCTCTCTTTGTTTATCATCTTTTAGGTATCCTCTCTTTGTTGTTTCACAATTTGTGTTTTGGTAATAGCTTTGGATTTTTGTAACATTTGATTTTGCTTGGAATAAATAAGACTCCGTTCTGTAACTTATATATATATTTAGTAGTGAGCACATAATAAAGACCTTACATCCTAAATAAATTGGCGACGCTGTGACCGATCTTATTAATGAAAATATAAAAGTACTAATCTTATTAAAATCTTAATCCATACTTGATAAAGAAAGATTAGAGTGCTCGTTTCCAACAAATATTATTATAAAAAGAAAGATAATTAAAACAATTACAAAAAAAAAATAAAAAGAAATGAAAGAAATCTACGACAAAGAACAATTTGCATCATTAGAAATGAACTTTCTGGCTCGAGAGAGAGATTCCGTCTATCAGGCAAAATTAGAATGCGAAAAGACATTACTGATCAATTGCAATCAATTCAACCATCTATTATGCAGAATTCAAAGGGGCCGGATGCAACCTTCACTTCACTTGGTGGTGATGTAGCTTGTTGAGTAATAAACAATTTTATTAATTAATCACTAAAATGAGAAAAATTATAAATTCTAGAATGAGATGACAATATAATAATATATTATCACTACACGTGTTTTAATATATTAAAAATTATTAAATAAATTACACTTTTTCTATCTATATTAGTAGTACTTCGTTAATCATATTTTCGTCCGTTATATCAAAAAATTATTTTAACATTAATAGTAAAAGGAGTTTTTAATATGTTTTAATTATCAAAACAGAGGGTTTAATTCGACGAAATATATCCAACCTACATCCACGGGCACAAGGCAAAATGAAGTTTTATAACGTGGTCGGGTATGACCGACCTGTCTATCTCTCGAGCTCGTTTGACCGACCACTTACAAGCTCACTCTTACATTTAAGTTTTTTGCTCTCTCTTTTACAAGTTATGCGTGAATAAATTCAGCCAATCATTTACAATGAATTCTCGATCCCTTTATATATTAGGGCAAATTCTATTGTTAAATCAATCACATGACGTCAGCCACATGAATCTACCATTAATGTGAGGGCTCTCTTCCCCAACTGCTCTGCCGAAAGTAGCTCTGCCACCTGACATCTCATTAAATCATGCCACTTTTGACCACTGCCACACACTACCTCACAAAGTCAGCATGTAACCTATCAACTCTCATGCGATAGTGTGCTAGAAGATAAGCCAGTGACCTGCTCTGGTCAGGTCAGACTTCTTTGGAAGGTGAAAGTCCTCATGTGGGGCTTACGTCATCTTGACATGATCATAAAACTACTACCCCGACCCGCCCAACCAGGTCGGGCAACTGAAATAACCGACATCATGTCCTGCAGAGCTACCAGGTCGGGTCAGTCCTGAGGGCTTCACTTCACTCCTCTGAACAACTTTCCACCTCGGGTCGGGTATCAGATGCAAACCAATTCTGATCTCTTCACCGGGCACAACACATCTGCCTATTAAGCTTGGGTTCCCGAGTCCAAGAATTAGAAATTCTCTTCATACCCTTACTCGAGATTCTGACTTATCGGGGGGTAAAAACCATCATCAATATTTGTCCCCTAGTTCTCGGTATCAACGAGTAAGCGAGTTGGTGCCAGTAACTATAAGAAAGATGGTGGTGCATGAAGCCGTAGACGTTTTTGGCGTCCTCGGGCTGAAACTTTCATGGAAACCCCATACCGCTCTAACTCATAATGGGTATCACAACTGCAAACCTCAGTGCTTCTTATTAAGGAATCCATAACTTGGTCATATCTCCCACTAGGCCTTCTCTGACCGAAAAGATTGACCGGGACTAGCTCTGGTCGGTCAATCCATTTGGCTTCGCTTGAAGAAACCTATCTTATGCCTCCTCGGGTAGATGCATGCTCTTGACACGCTGCAATCGTAGAGGGATATGATCTGCAAAAATAAAAAACAAGACACGAGGGAAAACTCACATTTTCGGGCTATTATTAGATCAACAAGGCCTCGGGGAGAAATTTCGACCCCAAGCAATCACAAGTTACTTGGCAGCAAAGGAATGAACCCTCATTGCGCCAACAAGCAGTAATAGGACATCGGCGGGACATAACCCAGACCCGAGCCGATACAATAACTTGGCCATAAAGGAAAGATTCGTTATTGTGCCACTCAAAACTTGGCCATGGGGGAGAAACTATGATCTCATGTCAACAAAGTCAATTAAGGTGTCGGTGGGATGTAGCCCGACCCTGAGCCGATCTGACAAAAAGAGGTCTTGGTCGTGAGGGATTGAACCCTCCTTACACCAACTCACAATAAAGCACATCGGCGAAATGAATGAAGCCCCGAGCCATATTAAGTACTTGGCCACAAGAACGAATGCAGCCCCGAGCCATATTAAGTACTTGACCACAAGTGAACGTATCCTCCTTGTGTTGGGGTTATTTATGGGGTATTACCGGGTAACGCAGCGGAACGCGGAAAAATAAATTTTTCCGATTTCAAAAATTTTTCTTGGCCAATTAAAATAAACTTATTTATTCTAATTACTCAATACTTAAAAACTGAATTTTTTACCCAAAATCAGATTTTTCCCTTAATTACCGTGAAATCCCAAAGGTTTACATTTTGATCATTTTAGTCCTAATTTGTCAAATACAAATTTAAGTGATTTCAAATCACTACCAAAATGATTTCTACATATCATATACATCGAAATACAACTCACAACACAAAATCCCAATTTTCTTGAAAATCCCGAGAACATCCAACAATTACAACTTTTTGCACTTTGGTCCAAATTTATTAGAAACAAGTTTGGATGATTTCCAATCAACACCAAATGATTTGTATATTTTATATACATAATTATACACACATATATGAAAAGCCTCAATTTTGATGGAGGTATAAACCCTAATTCTCAAATTAATCCAAATTAACCAAATCCAACACTTTAATATAATCTCTACATGACCAAACAAGTCTCACCACTTTGAAACAACTCAAGAACATTTCTAGGTCATCAATGAGTGGTCTAACAACTCTAGAATGGCAACAAGTTCATCAAATGATCAAAAGTGTTCTTATTAACCATTAATAAGCATACTTTAATAAACATACATGCATACATCTTTCATTCATGCTTCCAACCATCATAACACAAATATAAGAGAGTAGAAAAACTTATGAACACATGTTGTAGCCAAGAACAAAAGGAACATTTTCCTTCTAATGGAAAGTTAGAAATACTTACTAATTTCCAAGTTTTCTTTGATTTCTTATTGGTTTCTTCTTTTTTCTCTCAAATCTCATTTGTTTATATTTTTGAAGGCTTGAACAAGTGAAGCAAATGAAAAAATAAAACATTTATATATGTCTAGGGTTTGGCTGAAAATGGCTAGTAAGGAAATTAGATCTTTTACAATTTTAATCTTTATCATAACTTAACAATTAGTTAATGTGTATTTAATAAAATCATACATTAAATACAAATACACATTAATTAGGAAATGACCAAAATGTCTCTAAGCATGTATCTTTCATTTAACCATTAAACGATTTATAAATAATCAATATTATTCATAAAAGTTACCCTAGTGTTATATGAGTATATTTCATTAGTGAGACTCTCTAAGTTCAGGTATATCCGTCACGAAATCCAATTTCGTGTCTATAGTCTACCCACCCGTAAATTATGACGAACACAGATAAACTCACTGAACCATACAGGTCGAGGTCATTGCATACGTATAATCCATCTGTCACAAGTATCCGGATTGTTCCATAGATATAGATATAAACGTCAAATCTCTATAGATATAATCATGTCGACGTTTCTATTAGTAATCTCTTAACAACACTTAGAACTCGCTTCTACGGTGTACCACGGACCCATGGATTTAACAGATTGCTAATTATATATTGAATACATATGCTCTGTACACAGAGTTGACGGATTCTATCTTGACACACACAGGATATCCTGAGGATCAGTCCACACCTAACGAACATGCGGAGGTCTGACCTTAATAGGTCGGTGATGTGACTGCCATCAAAGTGTGGAGGATATCTCATATATCCACAGTGGTATCTCAAGTGAAAGAATCATTATTCTACTCAACCCGAGAAGATTCTTATTGACGTTGGTGTACCATCCATTAAGAATCTTCGGTGAGTCGTTCAATGTTGATCCAATATAAATACCTACATGTCAATACGAGTCTCTAATACTCATAGGTCATTGAGAATCTACCATTGGAATCTAATATTCCAATATACGACATGTACCGGTCTCAACGGGTTTATTTACTGACCAAGTAATGTAAACCTTGGCCAGGAACTGTTAAAGAAATGATGATGTTATGATACAACTCAATATTAGTTGTGACTTTTTTTGCAACTGTATCATAATTAATTATTCTAAAGTCAATTAAGTCTTTACCATATATAAAGAGATGTTATATAATAGAAATTATTTATTTTATTCATAATAAAATATTTACATAAGTATTTACAGGGAAATATATAAGAAATTGGGGCTCTGAGCACCAACCCTGACACATTGTGCCATCAACATGGCCTCGGCGGAATGAATGCAGCCCTGAGCCAAAATAACGAACATTTGACCACAGGGGAATGTTTCTTACTTGTGCCAAAAATACACAAAAATGACATCGGTGGAACGAATGCAGCCTCAAGCCAAAATACTGAAAGTGGCTTCAGCAGAACGAATGCAGCCTCAAGCCATATTACTGAAAGTTTCCTCGGCGGAACAAATGCAGCCCCGAGCCAATAATCTCAAATTGGCCTCGACAGAACAAATGTAGTCCCGAGCCATTAAATCAACATGGCTTCAGCGGTACTAAAGCAGGCCTGAACCAATAAATTTACACGGCCTCGGCTGTATTAAAAAAGACCCAAACCATCAAATTAACACTGCCTCAGCGGTATTAATGCAGACCCGAGCCAACAAAATAACAAAGCCTCGGCAGTACTAAAGCAGACATGAACCATCAAATTAATAAGGCCTCGGCAGTACTAAAGTAGACCCAAGCCAACAAAATTAACACGGCCTCGATGGTACTAAAGCAGACACAAACCATCAAACTAACACTGCCTCGACAGTACTAATACATACCCAAGCCAACAAAATTAACACGACATCGGCGATACTAAAGCAGACCCGAGCCAATAATCTCAAATAATAAACAAGCATGGATAAACAAGTTTTTATCTGAGAAATGAAAAGTTTTACTCATATTCTTGGGATCCATTGCCCATCTTACAACTCTTTGTGAGTCATTTTAAGAGAGGCTCTATTGAAAATATCCCATCAGCACCTCAGCATTCCAAGTACCCAACCTGACGACAGTCTCTATCAGCGTTGGTCGGCCTTCGTAGCCATTTGGGCTATGTACTCATTCAGATAGTCACTTTTTACCAATTCTTCTACCTGCTCTCGCAGGTCTCTACATCTATTTGTGGCATGTCCCCTTACATTATGGTGTAAATAATAAGCTCTGTTGTTTTCCTTCTTAATCAGGAACCTCCTCAGGTCGGGCTCAGTCAATAAATATTTATCCTGGATTTCCCGAATTATCTAGGCCATGGATCTGTTCAAGGGGTGTATATCCCCCGGCAACATGGTTGACCTGGACATGCGGTCTTCTCTCTTGAACTTGATTATTTTGAGGGGCCTGAGCTCATTTTACATCGGGACTGGTCTCCTCATATCTCTACCCAAATCCCACTAACTATCTAGTCTGAGTACTTTGGTCATCTAGGTGCCCCCTCATCGGGCAATCTTCTCATCTTCTTCCATTAGCACAAACTTCATTGTCTGCTCCAAAACTGCGACATAGTTCGGTATCTCTTGGATCCTCATGTGAGACCACAATCTCCCAACCCTGAGAGCTCCCTTAAAACTTTCCAAGGCCTCTGGAGATTCGTATACCTCGACCTCTAACACCAAGCTATGAAATCGGTCAACAAAACTTTACAAGGGCTCATCATCCCTCTACTTCATCATTCTCAGTGATCCCACTGTCTTCCTAGGTATGCACGCTCCTTTAAAGTGTCGTACAATGGACTTCCTCAACTAGACGAAACTATTGATGCTCTGCGGTGTCAAGTTCCTGAAGC
>SKCR01045590.1:0-30191 GCA_019454045.1 Zanthoxylum bungeanum | reverse complement strand
GCCAGGAGGAACATTATTGATGCATTAATAAATCGAATTATATTGTTCAAAGGTGACCTCATTACTCGGAAGCTATCACATAGGAGCAAGAATTGGCCATTTTTCTTTCACTAGAATCAACTACTCTTGTGACCTTGTCGCAGCAATTTCAACTTTTCTAATAATTCACTCAATGTTTTCTACTGATATCACAAACTGTGAGAAGAAAAATAAGCAAGAAAGAAAAAAGCTCATCAAGCACCTAATCCTAAACCAGAAGCAGGGGAACATGGCATTTGATTGGTCATTTACATCTCTTATGAGCTAAAAGCCACCTCACAGAATCCTGGGCAGTATGGCTGATCATGTTATGTTGTAACCTTAATAAATCTCTATTTATTTTATTCATTATACAAATGCAACAAAAATATAATATTACAAGATATAATTATGAGATAACAAGCCTACCCCCTTAGTTCTTTATCCATAATATTGAATAATTTTATTTAATTATAAAAGATAATCTTAAGCTAAATAACATCTTAATTCTGCATATATCAATATCATGGGAAACATACACTGTTTATCTTCTTGAGCATTAGAGTGAAGGAGACAAATATGTTTTAATGAAACAATGTGTTACAAATGTCTCCATGTTCTAATTTTTCCTCTTTGTTATAAATTTTACTAGAATTTTCACTATTATTTTAGATGATCTCTCGCTCCTGATTTCAAATCAGTAATTTTTAGAATACATTATTAGTTAATAAGGGTGACTGAAAATCTCGAGTCATGTCCGGCCCCGCAGGCTTTAGCCTGGTTTCACTGGTCAACTACTTAGGTCACGTCATTTTAGAAGGAGGAGTGGTTGTTGACCCAACCATGGCCCACACCAACAATAGTGAAAATTCTTCGGTTTAATTAGCAGGCTATTATCGAAAGTTCATTCGACATTTTGGATGTCTCATTTGAATCAACTATTGACCAAGGATGGATTCACATGGACCAAAGCTGCTGAAACAACCTTCAAATAATTAAAAGAAGCATTGACATCCCCATCAGTTCTATGCCTTTCATATTTCTCTCAATGATTTGTTATAGAATGCGATACAAGTGGAATCAAAATTGGTGTCGTCTTTTCCCAACACAATCAGCCTGTAGCTTATTTCAGTGAAGCTTTGAAGGATCGGCCTTGACGTTGTCCACCTACGAGAAATAAATATTGGCCATTGTCAAATCAATCTGGAAAGAATTTCAAATACTTACTCGAGCAACAGATCGCCACCCCAGCACAATCCCGATGGCTTTCGAAGATACTTGGTCATGATTATGAAATTGAGTATAAAGGGGGACCAGAGAATCAAGTTGTAGATTCTTTATCAAGTGTAGTTCAATTTCAATTTTTATCCATTTCGATGGTATGAGTTGATTGGTGGCCGATACTACAAAAAAAAAATTCTACATGATCCATTTTGTAAGGACTTAAGTGAGACACAATCACACCACCAATTGATCCATCGAGATGGAGTGTGGTTTTAAAAATGATAATTAAGGTCTACTTAAGCCACATTTCAGCTTTGATTCAAATGGTAATTGAAGATTGTCACTCACCACTTATTGGTGGACATTTCGGTTTCAAAAAAACTATCTCTCATATTAAGCACACTTTCTTCTGGTCAAATATGCGTAAGCCAATAAAGAAAGTTTTGCAACAGTGTGATATATGTCAATGGTACAAAACCAATTATATGAAGCCTGTCAGATTACTTCAACCACTTCCAGTACCTGCTCAAATATGGACATATGTTTATTGAGGGATTACCATAATCTAATGGAGATATTATCGTCGTCTCGGTGATCATCGATTGATTAGCAAAGTTTGCCTACTTTGTAACATTGAAACACTTGTTTACTGCAATCATAGTTGCCAAGACATTTGTTGCCAATGTAGTGCGTCTCTACGGCATCCCAACATCCATTGTTGGCGAGCATTGTTCCAATTGCAAGGATCTAAGCTTTGTATGAGTTCATGTTACCATTCACAATTCGACGGCCAATCAGAGAGATAGTAAATCATACATTGGAGTAGTATTTACGATGTTTGAAGGGTGACCAACTGCCGAAATGGCTCGAATGGATTTCCTGGGATGAGTTTAGTTATGACACATCAATTCATTCTGCCACCAAACTGACACCATTTGAGGTAATTTGTGAAATTCCACCTCTAAGCTTACTCTCTTATGTTCCAAGCCGTTGATGAGTACCTTCGTTATCGGGACACCATTTTACAAGAGTTACGTCACAATCTGTTGCTAGCACAAGATTGATCGAATAAAATGTCAGGCTGATCAACATCAGCGTGAGATTTCTTTCGTCGTCGGAGACTTTGCGTATTTAAAGCTTCAGGCTTATCGACATACCTCTGTTGCTTTTCAAGGTTCAATGAAGCTTGCTCTCTGTTTCTTTGGTCTGTATCAAATTATTGAGAAAGTGGGTATAGTGGATATAGATTGGCTCTTCCTTCTGGTTCTTAAATTCATAATGTGCTCTATGTTAGTTTACTGCGGAAGCATTTGGAACCAGTTACTTCGGCCTCGCCTCAACTTCCGTGACTGTACCATTCTTCCCCAACCTGAAGCTGTCTAAGACCGTCGTATCATTCATAAAGCACCTTATTCAAAGTGGGCTCATATGTCATTTCAAGAACACGCGACTTGTGATCGGAAGCTGCTAAGTACATATCGTTTTACGAATCAGCAGTGTTGCAGATTTCTTAACAGTCATTGTGAATATCTATATCTAAACAAAAATTATAGAAATACATTTAAAAACATTCTCTCAAGACACTCAATTCATAAATTTATCTTGAGAAAATATATTTTGTTGATGGTGATTTTGTCACTGAGTATTTGAACAGTTCAAAAATGACAGAGATGAGATTTCTTCTTTGAGGAGGATGAAGGGTCAGAGGGTATTGGTTACTCTCCGTCCATGCATGGTGTTCGGATCCGATTTTCCGGATCTGACCGACTAGACGACACAGCATGGTGCAAGTTTTACAGGCCGACAACATCAGAATCTAGACCGACCACTTTAGATCGGTAGCTCGGTTCAGTTCTACTTTTCCTCCTGGATCGGGATGATGACCTCGAGTATTTTGGGTCAGGTCGAGAGTAGTTGGAGTAGTTCGGCACACTGTTTGGTTGTCCTCATGACACCGACGTGTGATCGGGACTGTTTGGACTTTTCCCTCTGACATGTACCACCATATGAGAGATCTTTACAGGCTGGCATCATAATGGTGAAGTTTGGTAGTGTAGAAAACAGATTAATGTGACAGGGATTCAGATGACAGACTCGATTTCAGAGAGGCAGTTGGGGCAGAAAGCCCGTCAATCAGCCGGAGATTCACGTGGCTGACGTCATGAAGATATGAGAACAATATTGTATTTCTCTTAGTATATAAAGGGAGGGTAGTCTCATTTGTAAATGTTAGCAAAAATCTCATAAAAAAAAAATATTACTTGTAAAAACACAACAAAAGCAAACTGGTCGGTAACATTAGACCACCCCTTGAAAAGAGGTCGGCCGAACTCGGTTTGGTAATAAAATCAGCACCCCACTTTGTGTCTGTGGACGTAGGTTTGATTCATTCCGCCGAACCACGTAAAACTCTCTTGCCGATCTTGTGTGTGTTTTGTTTTCTGCTAAATTTGCTTTTGATCCCCCATAACCAAATAAATTCACGGTTGGTGGATGATTGTCCCGGGAGCACTATCCCGGTATTGCCCATGGAACTAAAATCACCCGTCAACATATTTTTAATTAAAATAAACAAATATTAAATATTTAAACTATATATTATGCCTTAAGTGTGTCTTTAAGTGTGTGTAATATATATATATATATATATCCAAAGTTCACATTACTGGCAAACCCACACTACTCTCAAATTTACAATATCCATATATCACTAGTTTTTCGCCTCTCGATTTTACTTATTTGTTACATACACAAATTGTCTATAACTAGAAATTAAACAAAATACAAATATCTTACGATAATTAGGTTAAGGAGGAACCCATATGTCCAAAATGATATAGTTGATAGTAGGTATTCTGAAGTACCAATATCTCTCATTTACAACTCATAGTTGCCAAAATAATATTCACCTATCATTATTGAAACTGATGATAGTTTAAGTAGTAACATATGGGAAAATCTTTAGACCCTAATACAACTCACTCACACATATTAATCAAAAGATAAATATAAAATAAATAAAAGTACCTAATAAATTGTATTATTTGTATTCTACTCAAATTTATGGTTATGTACAAACCATTGAACAAAAATCCTGCTGCCACCGGTTGTGATTAAAATAATAACTTTCTTTTTAATAGTACTTAATTTCGTAGAAAATCAAAGTTTGCAAATAAAAGGGATAAAAGAATGCCCATCTCGTAGGAGAAAAATTTCATTATGCAATGATAATATCACGTCATTATATGTGCTAAAAATTAAAAAAAAAAAAACTAAATAAACAATGATTCTATTTAACATAATTATTATATGTTATATAATTATTTATTGGTGATACCACGTCACCCAAATATTGGTGATACCTAAAGATTACTCTTTGCATTGATATTTTTTTTTCTAAATTTATTTTGTTTTGGTAACTTTGAAAGTAATGTGGATTTGGATAAAAATAAGGTAATGAATGCAGAATGTACATCGCCCATCTCTCTTTCCATATCTAATGCTTGCTTCTTTATTGCATGGATTTGATTTTACAACTCCATTAAACGAACCCATGGATAAGGGGCAATATCCTTAGTCTATGCTAAAACTACTTCACTTGAAGTGCTTCTCACTCTCACTCCCCGCCTTCATGTCTCTCTATAAGAAGGCGAACCTTAGGAGTAAACGGCATAGGCGGCCTCCATTTTAATTTTTTTATTTTTTATTTTTTTATTTTTTGTTATCTTTCTTTTATTAAAGAATAAAAAGAGCAAGCCATTAAAACATCTTATATATTTCCCTAAATCCTTGTAAATACTATAAATTAATAACTTCAACCTAACTTAAGGCATCTATTTTTAGGAGTTCTCATAGTATGTTTTTGTCTATCAATTTTAGCCATTAATTATGTTGTGTTTATCTATCTAATAAAATACTTCATCCGTCCCATAAATATAGGCCTACTCTTTTTTCACACAAATTAAGAAAATTTTAATTTTATTTAGTCTTTCTCTATTATACCCTTAATTAATACTACTCTTATTTTGATAAACTTCATTAATATATACTTGTATTATTCCATTAAAACTAAAATTGAAAGACTCAAGATATTCCAAAATAATCTACCCGCCTAATTTTTATTGTGAAACTATCGGTAATTTTGGAGCCATCTGAATCTAGTAGTAATTTTTTCATTGCAAGACTCAATGTAACAAAGTTTACTCTTAAATATTTTCTAAAATAATCTAAACTCGCCTTTTTTTTTATATATGTATAAAATTAGCGAAAACCTGGACAAAAAATTATGGTCATTCGAGAGATAATCAGTTGGCGTTCTTGAGCCGCAGAAATATAACCATTTTCTTTTGGTGGAGCATTCAAATCCAACAATAGCCTTGCCCTTTTATTCGAATCATGATTTGATGGAATTATTCCTATATGAATAGCTTCTGATATGTTAAGAGAATTTGAACTATCTTTGAGTTTTTTACTCATGTTTTAAGAAGATGATAATACAATGTATATTTTGATTTTTAAATAAAAAAATTCTGTCAAAGTTTTAGAATATGGAACGATGGTGTCTATAATGTACATCATTTAAGCTTAAGGGTATATTAGGAAAAAAATTTAATTATTTATTTTTTAAATGAAGAAAGTGGCCTAAATTTGGGACATCCCAAAAAAAGAAAGAAACCTATATTTATGGGATGGAGAGAGTATAGTTATGGTGTGTGCAAGGATGACTCAAACTTTATTGGGGCGTTAGGTTAAAAAATTTAGGGATGTCTTGTTAAATTAGAGATATTTTTAGAAAAATAAAATAATCATATTATTTGTTTGGAAAAATAAGATTTTAATATCAAAATAAATGTTTACTAAGAAAATAATAATTTAATAACTTTATATTACAATTAACTAATCAATTAAGGAAATTTTGTTATTTTTTTATATGACTAATCAATTAAGGAAATTTTTTTTATTTAATAATTTTAATATTTTCATCTTTGTGTTTGTTGTGTTAGCTCATAGCACTTGATGAAGGATTTTGATGATGCAACGCAAGAGACTTTGATGCGCATTTGTGAGCATTATAAAAAGATGTCGAAGCATATGAATGTGAAGATTCAAGCGCTAAAAGAAGATATAATGTGAAGTCTTATAGGGCTCTCAATGTAAGCGAGTCAATATCTAAATGTTTCTAAGCTCATAGAACTCATGCATTTTCATCTAGAGCATTTAGGGGTATGTACATAATATTTTTAACCTTCAAACATGCATTTATGTAATATGACCGACATATCGATCTCTAGAACCTGAATACCGGTCACCATATACTGGCATATCGGTGACCGTTCAAACGCGACCCAAATGAAGAGTTTCTGGACACTTGTGTTTGAACGCAAATTCGAACGCCACTCGAATGCGAAGTCTTTGAATAATTTCATTTGAAAGCTTTGGAACGATGACCGACATACTGGTCTCAACGGTAACATTTTATAGCCGTTTGAATTACAGAACCGGTATACCGGCCACTGTAGACCGACATATCACTCTTAAGACATAGAGCTGAGACAGTTTTTCACCTTCACTGTAAAGTGAGCCCCAATGTCGTTTTATCATCTTCTTGCACCTTCCTACATTTTCTTTCAATGCAAAAAACAAAGAGTTAACTAAACTTTTATCATCATACACTCTCTTCATAATCAAAGCTCACACACTACACATTTATATCATATTAGTGAGCTTGAAATACTTGGGTCAAAAACTCACACCTCTAATCTTCTTTTTCTATTGTGAGTACCCAAGTTGTGTTGTAAACTTTTTATATCTTAAACACTTGTGATAGTGAAATCCCTTGTTGAGTGGGTATACTCAAAATGATGGATTTGTGTGAAGATTTGAGGTGAACCTATAAAAACTATTGGTTTGGGGTGAACCACAAAAAACTCTTGGTTTGTGAGTGAGCCAAGGAAAACTCTCGGTGTAATGTGTGCGATCACATTTACATAGTGAAAAACTTCAAGTGTGGCTTGAGGGAGTGGACGTAGACGAAGAATTGGCCGAACCACTATAAACTACGGTGTCAATTTCTCTAACCCTTACTCCTTTTAATTATTGGAAATTTTATTTTATATATGCATATTGTTTAGAAACTTGCATTTGGGAATAATTGTTGAATTCATTAATTTGGGAAATTATTTTCTAAACTTAGCCGGTAAAGATACTAACTAAGTAGCGTAAAATCAACAAATTTTTTATTCCGCATAATTTGACCATTACCCAATTTCATTCATGTTGACCGTATTGTATTCATACTTCGTTCTCCAATTTGTTTATAGACATAATTTAGCTTGTGAAGTTTGCATTTCTGTTATGATTTGAAATCTCATTGTAATAAGTTTATTTTGTGCATGTGGATTATTGGTTGATTAATAAACATTGATAATTTTTTTGTGCAGTTGTCCCAGGAATAAAAATGATTCCATAATCTTATATGATTAGTGCTAATTATATCACTATTTCTCACTCATTTAACCTAATATTTTGTATAGTTTCTTGAGTTTTGTGAATATTTTGATGTGTTTTGTGTTATTTTGTAGAAAAATAAAGTTTCAGGACACTCTGGAGGTGATTTGGGCCAAAACAATGAAAATTGGACGAAAATGGCAAAATGGTCATTTCGCGCGTCGAGACGCGCAAGCCTTTGGCGTCGCGACGCCTAACATACGCCGAACAGTGCTAACGTGCGCCGGGTCCACAAGTCAGAATCTGAGAAATTTGACTTTGCTAACGTGTCACCATCACAGCCGATCTGCTAACGTGCGTCGTGCCACGTGTCATCATCCTACGGTGCCGACAGTCGCCATCGCCACATGTCGCCACATGTCACTCCACCTGTCTGCCACATCATCATCCACATCACTGGTTGACTGAGTCAACGTGCCACCTCACCGCCACGTCATCATCAGCCAATCACGAAGTGCCACGTGTCGCAATTATATGGTACCGACAGTCACTTTGCCACGTGTCGCCACGTCAGCATCAATTATTGACAAACTAATCCGAATTCGACACGTGGCGGATAAGAATCTGAGCTACCAATCAGAAGCCGCCACGTGTCATAATAATTGAGCTCCAACCACCTTGCCACGTGTCACCTTATCCAGAATCGCCACGTGTTATCACCTCAGCCTGCCACGACCAAAAAACACTAGCGTCGCGACGCAAAAGGCGTCGCGACGCTGGAAGCCCATCCGTGCCTATAAATTCAGCTCGATTTCAGAATTCAAATCATGTCTTCCTTGAGTTTTGTAAGGACTCTAAGGATTGCATCTTGTGTGTTTTAGTTTTTGTAATTTTAATTTAGCATTTTTACTTTTAGTATTTTTAATTATGCACTTTTACTTTTTGTAATAAAATTTTATTTACTTTTTACTTTATGTTTTGTAGTTAATTTACCGCTGGGGTAAAAGATGAAACATTTAATATAATTATCTAGGTAAATCTCACTTAATTATAATTTATAAATTATAATTTAACCGGATTAATTAATGGCAGACTTTATTACCGCCTATATGGTCGGTCTAAATATAAATTACTTTACCGCCTATATGGCTGGTCTTTATGTGACAGATAATTACCGCCTATATGGCTGATGTAATTGGACTAAATGGATTACCGCCTATATGGCTGGTTTTAAATGTTTAATATTATTAATTCCTGAGAAAGCAGAACATAAAATAATTTATATATTATAATAAGTGAGATTCTTATATAAGAAATATTAAATGTGGATCCTCTAACCCCAGCATTTTATTTTATTCTATGGAAGTGGTGATTTAATTATTTATTGGGTAATTCTTTAGTTTGTTTATTGAGTCTTAAGCTTAATGATTCTTGTTGTCTGATCATCAATAAGATTGATATGGTAAACTTAAAATGAACTAGACATAGGGATTTAGGTTTTCAGCCTTAGATTCAATAACCAACGATCTTCCTTGAGGATAGATAACCCTTTAATAGATTTCCTTACAGGATAGACATATACCCGTCGGGCGGGGTAGCCATAATTGGAACTTGATCTTAATGAATCCAGGTAATTTGGTTGACATAGACATATGGTTCAATTGGGTTATATTGGGTATTTGCGTATGACCATCGACAGAGGTTTTTGCATATTTTCGTGTTTCAGGTTAGCAAACTGATTTATTACACATAAATAAGAGAATCAATTCATCTTTATATTAATATTGTATGGAGTCACGACCCTAGATCTTTGAGTCTTTTCTTTTATTTTGCTTAATATTTTCTTTTGAGTCTGTTTTTATTTTAATTAACAAATCAACATTCAACCAACAAAAAACCATCATTCTTTTCTCCCTATAATTAGATACATGTAAATAAATAGTATCAATATTTAATAACAACAGTAGGAATTAAGTCCTCGTGGAATCGATATTTTTATACTACTTGAATGATACGTGCGCTTGCGTTATACGTGTGTGTTTACACCGGTCATTATACTTTGTTCCTTCTAATGCTATAAATATGCAAATTGCAGTGTCTTTTTCCTAGTCTTTTACTACCTGCTGTCCAAGAAGTCTGTATTGTCCTTATCTTCATTGTTTTTAATATAGTATTAAAAGGATACAAATTTAGCTCAAGTTTTTGGATAAACAAGTTGATATAAACTATAAAGTAACAAGTCGCTTTTCGCCAATGAGGTAGCCTCATTGGTAACCCAGAGATATGGGTTCGAATCCCCATAAAATTAGTGGAGATTCAAATCTTCTTCTTTAGAAGGAATAAGTTTTCTCATATGAGAATTGATTCCCAAAATGTATCTTGGTTGATTTAGAATTTGTAAGTCCCGAGCTACGTTTCGGTTGATTTCTGGACAGTGTTATAATTGTATGTATTTAGAATCTCAGTTGATAGGATATTGTAATATATGTAGTTTGTAATAATTCAAAAAAAAAAAAAAGTCGCTTTTCTGCTTTGCATCATTATGAGTTGGCTTCTTGACTCAATAACAAAAATCTTCTATATACTCTGCATCTATACCATGTTAAAAGAGGTATATTATATTGAATCACTTTCTGAAATCTCAGAATTTTCTTCAGTAAGTTCTTGAGGAAGTAGCAGGAGCAAAATTTTCCAGAAACTGGAAGATGGAGAAACAAGGAAGCGGATGCCGGCAGGTGGTGCTAGTTCCGTTCCCATTTCATGGCCATACAACTCCGATGCTTCAGCTAGGCACCATCCTTCACTCAAGGGGCTTCTCCATCACAGTTTCTCATGCTCAATTCAATTCTCCTAACACCTCCAACCATCCTGATTTTACCTTCCTACCATTATCAGATGGTTCATCTTCGACACCTAAGATCTCCGATGATTTTTTAGATTTTATATCAGACATTAACTTGAACTGCAGGGCTCCACTCCAGGAAGCACTGACTCAGATTATAGAAAAACAAAAGCAGCAAGAAGAGCTCCCCTGCATCATTCATGACTGTGGCATGCATTGCGCAGAAACTGTAGCTCGTCATCTGAAGCTACCAAGCTTCATCTTATACACTGTTAACCCTACCAATTTTCTGACATACTATGCGTATCCTCGACTCCTAGAGGAAGGTCATATCCCTTTCCAAGGTATTCACTTGCGATTAATTTTTGGTACCGTTTTTAGTGCTTGATGTGTATCCATTTTCCCAAAAGATTTTGAATTTGAATCCCTTTTGATGCAGATTCTAAGTTGCTGGAGCTGGTGCCAGGGCATGATCCTCTCAGGTTCAAGGATCTACCGGTTTCAAATTTTGATAATTTAGATGGCTTGCTGCATCTTATAGATGTCACACTAAATATAGGAGCATCTTCAGGCATTATTTTTAACAGCAATGAGTGTCTTGAACATTCATCAATATTACAGATTCAACAACAATATCCAGTTCCAATCTTCTCAATAGGCCCTACCCACAGATATGCTCCGGCCTCTTCTTGTAGCTTACTGGAAGAGGAAACCAGCTGTATCGCATGGCTTGATAAGCAGACTCATAACTCCGTTGTGTATGTAAGTTTTGGAAGCTTGGTGTTGTCGAATGAGAAAGAGCTAGCAGAAATGGCTTGGGGGCTAGCCAACAGCAAGCAGCCTTTCTTGTGGGTGCTTAGGCCTGGTTCAGTACATGGATCAGATCCTACAGATTTACTGCCTGATGGTTTCAAAGAAACTGTTGGAGAAAGAGGCTGCATAGTGAATTGGGCACCGCAGAAGGAAGTGCTAGCACATAGTGCCGTGGGAGGGTTTTGGACTCATTGTGGTTGGAATTCGATTCTTGAAAGTATAACTGAAGGAGTGCCAATGATTTGTAGACCATCTTTTGGTGATCAAAGAGTAAACGCGAGGTATGTGAGCCATGTGTGGAACGTTGGCTTTGAGTTTGGGAATGTTTTGGAAAGAGGGGAGATTGAGAGTGTTGTTAAAAGATTGATGGTGGAAAAAGAAGGGGCAGAGATGAGGCAGAGGGCACTGGATTTGAAAGTCAAGGTTGAACTTTGTATGAGCAAAGGAGGTTCTTCTAATAATTCTTTGAATAAATTGGTAGAGCATATCATGTCAGCTTAAGCCATAGGTGGCTTGGTTCATATCAAAACTGGTAGCTTTAGACATTTTGCACTCGAGGAAATTCCTATGAATCATGAGCTGTACTCTTTGTATTGTATCTTTGCATTCAATTATAGTTTTGAAGAGATTGTCAAAACAGAACATTTGCAAGAAATTTTAACTATCCCACTGAGCAAATGCATGTAATTAACTCATTTCAATCGTGCCTTGGGCATGGAAATTGCAGAAGAAATATTGAAAGAAATTCACTTTTTTTTTTTTTAATTATTATTTAGTTTCAGATCAACATTATTACATTTACCAAACCATTACCCACAAACTGCAATTCCACGACATCACAGTACCATTGTCTTTATTTTATTTTATTTTTTAAAATTAAACTGATATCGATACTGCTTTAACCAGAGATTTCAATCGCCTTGACATCAGGTTTCTTCACATCAACCTTGGGAACAGTAACAGTAAGAACACCATTCTCCATAGAAGCCTTAATATGATCCATCTTCACATTCTCAGGCAACCTGAACCTCCTGGAAAACATCCCACTGCTACGCTCCACTCGATGCCACGTGTCCTTTTGGTCTTCCTTCTCAATCTTCCTTTGTCCGCTTATCTGAAGCACCCTGTCATCTTCAACCTCAACCTTCACTTCCTCTTTCTTAAGCCCCGGAAGATCGGCTTTGAAAACGTGGGCTTCTGGGGTTTCCTTCCAGTCCACTCGGGTGTTGACGAAAGCTGAGGTTTCTTGTGGGAATTGAGAGGCCAATGCAGATGAAGAAGATGGGAACGATAAGTCCTTGAATGGATCCCAAACGTCAAGAGCGAATGGATCAAATACACTGCTGCGTCGGTTTCCGAAGAAGCTTGGAATCAGCGACATTGTTTTATCCACAGGGTTTCTGTGTTTGAATTTGATGGCTTTAATACTCAGATCAGAATTGTTTGCTTGAAACTTGCTGATGCGAAGAAGAAACAACTGCTTTGTATTTATAACGAGTTCAAGAAAGTTCCGGTAATTTCGACCGAATTATCTTGTACGTTCGCGAAGTCCATAGTTTCTCGGGCCTGCTAGATGGTTCTATATTGTGCTTCTTGGAGGAATTTCAAAATATTTACCAAATTTTATTTTATTATTTAAATAGTCAGTCATATTAATAAAATTAATTTTAAATTAAATTTTTTAAATTAAATTTCCCTTCTCATTTTTTAATGGAAAAACCCACCTTGAGGCCCCTGTACTCTCAATGGTTTTTTTACATTACACCCCTGTACTAAATTTTCTACACATTGCACCCCTACACTCTCAAAAAATTGACATTTCACTCTTATTTTAACGGTAAGTTAACAGAGTTGAGAAATATTCTGACATCACTCACCCTTATTTGTGTCATATCTGTCTGGTTTAGGAAGAAGCACTTATGCTAAAAGAGAGAAGAGCTAAAAAAAAGGTGTTTGCTATAAATGTGCACGCATGACATGTAATACTCGTTGTCGTTCTTTAGGAATATGATGTCTGATAACCATGAAGCATCTTGTTTGTTTTTTGTTGTTCATTATAACACTCCAAGATCGTAGTTTTGATCTAATTTTTGCAATAAATAGTTGGATTTTTGAATGTATCAGAAGGAGCATAATATTTACGCGCCCTAACATATAGTTATGCGCCCTAGCATAACTTCAAAGTAAAAAAAATTTCTCAGTCCAATCCGAAATAAGGGTGGGTGATGTCAGAATATTTCTCAACTCTGTTAACTTGCCGTTAAAATAAGGGTGAAATGTCAATTTTTTTAGAGTGCAAGGGTGCAATGTGTAGAAAATTTAGTACAGGGGTGCAATGTAAAAAACATTGAGAGTACAGGGATGCAATGTGTAGAAAATTTAGTACAGGGGTGTAATGTAAAAAACATTGAGAGTACAGGGGCCTTAAGGTGGTTTTTTCCTTTTTTAATATTGAATAGCAATTTATTTTTAGGGTGGTGGTTAAAGTTATTAATAACAATTATTTATTAAAATAATGTAAGTAATGATAATAATTCCCAATAATTTTTTTACCAACATTATCATTTTAATTTTACTCATTTTCACTAGATTTTATCAAAATGAATTAAATTGATTATCCATTATTTTCTACCCAAAATCATAATTCGTCTCAATTTGTTGATTTAAATTACTAGTAATGAAGGAAAATAATAGAAAAGAGAATAACTTTTAGTTATTAGTTTTTAACAATTGGAATGATGAATGTTTGAGTTGTTAATATAATTTATAAGGAATTGAAAATATCTCAAAAAATAAATTGGAGGGTAATTAAATTTGTTGGAGGTAAAAAATTGGAGAGATTAAATTTATTAAAAAAATATAGGGTAGCTAAATTTGATGGAGTAAACTTTTGATTAAAATAATATAAACATATTTTTAATTGAAGAATCTTTTTTATCTTTTCATTTTTCTATTTGCCACATATGTAAACAAATAAATATCATAAAAGTAAATTTGGGATAGTCTTTTAAAGTTACTCTTATGAGCCTTTTTTTAAATGAAAAAAATCAATTACTTGAAATTATAATAATGAAATTACACGTCATTTCGGCTCGAATACTAAACTTAATATTTTAAAACTCGGGCTTAACTAAGAAATACTTAATCATATAAAACAATATATGCACTATATATTTCCCATAACTGAATTCATATATAAATCAACTTAAGTGTCATGTTATGAGTTTTCAAGCCTCGGTTATTGTTAAATTCGAGGAGAATAAGAAAGGGCCTCCAACACTGTCTGACGACCCATAGGAGGTAAATTTCAGAACTTTCTATAAAGCCTACGAAATTATACTATTGTCTAATGTACTAGAGAATTTTGTGCCAAATAAATATGATTGAGATAAAATGTAATTGAGATCAATGCGACTGTAACTATGTTTCCCCTCAATTGGAATTAGTCTTCGATTTCTTTTATAATTTTGTGTGTTTTAAGGATTGTGAATTAGATGTCCAAATAAAAATATACATTTTTTTTAATGAAAACCATATGACTATATAATATATGTAACGCATAGATTTTGGGATTGATTTCAATCGTGTAAGTCAAAATTTGACGGAAGTTCGTTGATGAAAGTTATAGGTATAATTATCAAGTGTATGCAAACTTTTACATATTGTATTTTGGAGTATAGATAAAAGAGATATCAATATTTGAAAATTGCTAATATGAAATTATCATTCTCTTGTAAATGTAAGGGTTACGTTGATTTTTCTAAAAATTATTTTAAAATTTATAAATAATGGCACATGTATGTATGTATTATGAAACACTATATCTCATTTTTTAACTGAAATTTAAAAAATAATAATGGCATCTTGAATGTTGTTTCTCGTGCTTTACTGGCACACTTCGTCAAATCGTATAGACAATTTTTCATTTTTAATATGTCAATGGCAAGACTGTAATTACATATTTCTGTAATATATATATATATTTCAATAGACTAAATACAAAGTTAAATTTAACCTGAACTAAATGGGAAACATCTCATTCCCCCACTTGATCAATCAATACAATAAAATATCTAATTACAATTATAACCCTTGAGATCTAAGTGATATAAGCAGTAATTTCGTCACTCAGCTTTCAACCAATCAAGATACAAGCGGGCACTGCTTAAGCTAGCTTTCCCAGTAAATTTGACATTAGCCTTTTCTTGTGCTTCAGTACTGTGGTAAAACTAAAATGTTAAGGGAAAAAAATAATAATAAAGAACTTTAACTAATTAACCATGCTCAATGAGTGTAAATTGCAAATTGTTCCCGAAATTCACTTAGGTAGTGTTTGGCATCATCAAACATGTATTAACGTTATCATAAGTCAACACTAGTAAAAGAATATGATTTTCAAATGCTTATAAGAAATTTACAATTTTGCTCTTCTAATACTAATAGTTATATGTGTTTTAACTTTTTTTCTATATGTCATTATTTGTAATTTCTTAATTTATACTCTAGCTTATAATTATAACCAACCAAACACATAAACAACTTACAATCTAATTTATATTATAATTTTCTCCATAATTGTACAATACTCTCTACCAAACGCTCGCGTTTGACACGTAATATTATATAATATTAGGATCATGTATAGTATTAACTTAATACAATAAAATATTTGACGACAATGTTGTCCATCACATTTTATATTATTTAATTTTGGCTACACTGTATTAAGTATTAACGAATGATGGTGGTAGGGTGGGATTATGGTGTATTGTATTAGAAAATTTTAAAAATATATTTTTGTTCCCTAATAAACAATATTATTTTATTTATATTAATATGAAAATATTATTATTAAATAAAATTATTTAAAAATTAAGGAAACCAGCAAATTGAATTTGAAAAATGCTAGATCATGGGTAGTAATAATATACGAATCTAGAAATGAGAGTTTCGAATCCATACTAAGCTTTTATTAAGCTATGAATTTGGACCAATATCACTTTCCCATCTAATTTTTAACTAAATATGCAAATTGCAGAAGAAATATTAAAAGAAATTCACTTTTTATTATTTAATTACAACAGAACAACATTATTACATTTACCAAACCATTACCCACACACTGCAATTCCAGAACATCACAGTATCATTGTCTTTAACCAGAGATTTCGATGGACTTGGCATCATGTTTCTTGATTTCAACCTTGGGAACAGTGACAGTAAGAACTCCATTCTCCATAGAAGCTTTAATCTGATCCATCTTCACATTCTCAGGCAACCTGAACCTCCTGGAGAACATCCCACTGCTCCGCTCCACTCTATGCCACGTGTCATTCTTGTCTTCCTTCTCAATCTTCCTCTGCCCACTTATGTGGAGCACCCTGTCGTCTTCAATTTCAACCTTCACTTCCTCTTTCTTAAGCCCCGGAAAATCGGCTTTGAAAACGTGGGCTTCTGGGGTTTCTTTCCAGTCCACGCGGGTGTTGACGAAAGCTGAGGTTCCATTAGATGAAAGTGCTGATGAAGAAGAGGGTAATGAGAAGTCCTTGAATGGATCCCAAACGTCGAGAGCGAACGGATCAAAGACGCTGCCACGTCGGTTTCCGAAGAAGCTTGGAATCAACGACATTGTTTATCGAAAAAAGTGCTTGATTGCGATTACGATTGCTTTGCTTCAACTTGCTGATGGACATCAGATACAAGAGGGGTATTTATAAGAAAAATTAGGAGTTTTCTGGAAATTTCGCGGGCTATTAACGGACACGAATGCATGGACCATGGAGTTGTCTGGTACATTCGGACTGGCGTATGATTTCGTGGGCTTTGTAGAAGATTCTGGATTTTGCCTCATATGGGCTATCAAGCTTGGTTGCTGGCCCATTCTTAACAACTTGGGCTTGGAAGCTCATAACAAGCAACGTCTGGAACCATCTAGCAGGCTCGAAATATTAGTCCGAGTAAAGGAGCGCGAGAAATTACCGGAACTTTCTTAAACCCGTTTTAAATACAAAGCAGTTGTTCCTTCTTCGCATCAGCAAGTTTCAAGCAAACAATTTTGATCTAAATAATCGCCTACGCAATTAAAATCAAACACAGTAATCCTTATTGTAAAACAATGTCGCTGATTCCAAGCTTTTTCGGAAACCGACACAACAGTGTGTTCGATCCATTTTCTGGAGACGTTTGGGATCCATTGAAGGACTTCCGGTTCCCATCTTCTTCGTCTGCATTGGCCTATCAATTCCCACAAGAAACCTCGGCTTTCGTGAACACCAGCGTGGATTGGAAGGAAACCCCAGAAGCCCACGTGTTCAAAGCCGATCTTCCGGGGCTTAAGAAAGAGGAAGTGAAGGTAGAGGTTGAAGATGACGGAGTGCTTCAGATAAGCGGGCAGAGGAAGATTGAGAAGGAAGACAAGAATGACACGTGGCATCACATGGAGCGTAGCAGTGGCATGTTCTCTAGGAGGTTCAGGCTGCCTGAGAATGTGAAGATGGATCAGATCAAGGCATCAATGGAAAATGGTGTGCTTACTGTCACTGTACCTAAAGCCCAAGTGAAGAAACCCGATGTCAAGACTATTCAAATCTCTGGTTAGAGCAGAGTCTCTATGTCTTCATACTTACTATATGATGTAATTTTTATGAATGCAATGGTTTAATAAATTTAATGGTGTGTAATAGTGTTCTAGTTAAAATAATAAAGTGAAGTTTTTGTATGACATTTGTGTTTTTGTATAACACTAATTTGCCAGGACAATTTTTTTCGCTAACACAAATTTGATCACAACTAGAATGACTTGATAAGCTTACACGGTAATTTGTGACAAACTTTCAGGTGCATTATTATGTTATAAATACCGGCTGCTGATGGTATGGGTCGGTTTGGCTCCATATTTTATTCTATCAGAATGATGACATCTTCTCAGCTAAATCGTTCAATGAGAACTACCTTCTTTCAAAGACAGCTCCACTTTCTCCTTCAAATGCATTGCCCTTTTCCTCATCTCTTCGCCTTCTGTACCCACTATGAGTCTTTTTACGGCTTTCTCAATCTCCCCCCTCTCCAATTCCAGGCCAATGTTCTAAACATCACCCACAGACCTCACGTTCACATTTTGGTCCCCGAAAAATGGCCTGCATAGCATTGGAACACATTCGCAAATGCTTTCGAGAGTTGAATTTCAACCACAATGGCTCCAAAACCCAACCACAGCATCATTTGCAAACACTTCCTTACGTGGTGCCCATTCTACAATGTAACCCCCTTTCTGCAACTCTTTCATGAAAATTCTTAGGCAATAGATTCAAGCAATTCGAGCCACGAAACAAACCAGGCCTAACCACCCACAGGAAAGGCTGCTCACTGTTGGCTAGCCCCCAAGAAATTTCAAGTAGCTCCTTCTCATCCAAGCTAGCAATGCTGCCAAAACTTACATAATAATTGACAGACTTTGGAGATTGTTTGTTCAGCCAACAAATGCAATTTGTATCTTCCTTAAGTAATGAATTGAATATGGTTGGCACTACTTTGTGAAAAGGGCATATGATGAAACTTGAAGTGGAGAAAAGTTTTTGAACTTTTGTTAGTGCTTCTTGTTCAAGGAAATTAACTGTGTTCACAATGATAGCGGAACTATTTGTAAAAGAATCTGTCACAGCAGCTCTCATTATAGGGTTGGCAAAGAGGGCTTGGCCGGCCCGGCCCAATCCGGGATTGTTGGGCTATAATCAAGTATATTTGTGATAGGACTTGGGCCTTGGACTTAAATAAAAAGTCCGGGCTTGGCGCAGATCTTTAATTTTTTTAATTAAAAAATAACCATAAGCCGATGGCTTGAATGACATACTCCTTGTCTCTTCTTTCAAGCCCATAACCTCGTAACACTGAATCAACAAAAGAACGATATTGTTTCGAAGTTACATCAGCATGAACATGACTCAACCAATCCCCCTCTTTCAAATCCACCATGGCCGAGTCAACTCACTTCCTCCAATAACACTCAACTCAACTCAGCCCTCTTAACCAATAACTCCCTAAGTTCATTGCATGAGATTGACTTCACGCGCCATATTCAATAACGCAGAATCAAGCAATTTCAATGCAGTGCTTTGTCTTCAAGACAATGTCTTGTGGAGATTTGACTCGAGCCAAGAGACGGGTGGCTTGAGACAGGCAATATCTTGCTTCAACTATGATTCGGGTTTTGTTTCAAAGTTTTGAACAGGTTTGTTTGGAGACAGTGAAAGATTGTTAAAGTTAAAATCAAGAGAGCTACTTCTCTTTCGATTTCTTTAATTTAGGCTTTGTAGATCTCGAGACAGTTATTAAGTTTCATCTCTGAGTTTCGATTAAGGTTTTAATCGGGTAATTGGGTTTTTTTTTTAAAAATAAAAATAAATTAAGAGCCTGTAAAATCTAAATTACTCCTGGTTGGTTGCCAAATAATTTAAGGAAAATAATTTTTTAGTATTGAAGTTCCAATTCTGGAAAAAAAATTTACGAAAATGCTCGTTCAAAAAAATCAGGCTTGGGCTCAAACCTGATCCGGCCCATAGAAATGGGGTCTGGACTTTTCAGGACTTGGATTTTTTAAAAAAAAAAAAAATTAACGGTGACTTGGAAAAGCCAGCCTAACTTATCAAAATGTCATCCCTAGCTCTCAGCATCGGATTAAATTTTTATCAATGAAACATCTAGCTCCTTGAGCCAGAGGGACTGGACTGGTGCTCAAGCCCTTGGTCCTCTTTGGCATATCAGCAATACAAAACACTATAAGCCAATTTTAGGTGAGTTATAATCAAAGAATTTCAAAGAACAACCTAGATTGAGCCCTCTGTTTCGAAAAAACTCATTTCGCAAATATAAGGACAAAAGGATCAAGACATGTATGTAGATTTTAATACCAAATTAACATACTTAGGAATGAGATGTAACCTTGCTCAAATGATATTCTTGGAAGCTTCAAATGATCGGAAACAAGGAAAAGGAAAGACGGCATAAAACAAGGTTGTGGCAGCAGTGCACTGATTCCTGGAAGCTTCAAATGATCAGAAACACTTTTGAGAAAAATACACAAGGCTATCATAAACGATTACAGGAGATCCGATCATGTGGATCCTCTACGCATTCAGTCAATGGTACTAACAAGATCCCCGGATGAGACTTCGGTTTC
Source organism: Zanthoxylum bungeanum (assembly GCA_019454045.1). Taxonomy (NCBI): domain Eukaryota; kingdom Viridiplantae; phylum Streptophyta; class Magnoliopsida; order Sapindales; family Rutaceae; genus Zanthoxylum; species Zanthoxylum bungeanum. The sequence continues at coordinate 9,672 of SKCR01045590.1, read as the reverse complement.
GGGCAACTTATCTGATATCGGTATGACTGTGAACTCAGAGTGAGTTGTATTGTGGGTGATTGAGAAGCCTTTTGACTGAAGGATGGGATTTATGTGGCCTTATAAATGGAAACCAGCACAAACGCCAAGCGGCAGGATTTTTGTTGTTCTTGGTTTCTCCATTTTGTTTATGCTAATTATCTCATATTTTTATTTAAAAAAATTACATATTTAATAATTAAATTCTAAATTTTTTACCAATCAAGACTAACCGGAATCAATGCCGTAAAGGTTGCGTTTTTTTTTTTTTTATTTTAATTTTTTTTATAGAGATGTACAAAGTTGACTTTATAACATAATTGGAGTAACTAGCCATATCCATCACTGCAAAACTGCTCATAATTTCTCACAAATGCCTATTAATTTCTTGAAGGAAGTGGTTCTAAATAGAGGCAATAGATGATTTTTGGGTCCCTAAATTTGAATTATTTATATTTTCGTTCCTAAAATAACACATCACCAGTAAGAGTCTATGAGACTTTGAGATAAAAAAAATCCATAAATTTCGATAACCTTATTGTGACATGAATGATAGGAGATTAGCAAGTCTTAAATTATATAGACATTGTAATCTGTATATAATTCAATTTATTTATACAAAATAGATCAAATTTGGTCTTTCATTGTTGTAGATGTGAATTTGAATAAGGGGAATTACATGTTTTGAATGTAAAAAATTATTACAAAAATAAAAAATTTAATTGGGAGTTACAAGCTTTGAATGTAGAGAGTTGTTATAATTTTTGAAAAACCTCGTCCCATAATGGAAAGATATAACACCAAACTTAGTATCTGTTTCCACATTCATTAATTACATAGCTGACAGGAATCAATGCCATATAAATGCAGAGGAGAAAGGTAGCGTTTTTCAGAGTGTACAAATTTGACTTTGTAACATGACAGCAGCAGATTGAGTTTTATATTCAAACTTTAGAAATTTCTCCTTACTCAAGATAAGTCACCCATTTTCATATATAGACATAGAATTATCTTTCTTTTATCTCTTCAATTTTTAACTTTTTCTATGTCAAACCATTAGAAAAGTCATTCCTTCACAAAAAAAGAGAAGTTGATAGAAAACAAAATTTTAAAGTAAATTGACATTTACAAAACAGCCATCAACTTCTCCTTGACAACTAGAACTTCTATTTCGCAGCACCATGATATCAAACATAGCTTCATTAGACTTTAGACACAGTCACATTAAAAAAACTCTTGTATATAGCAACTTAGCTCCAAGCCCTCTTCAAGAATTTGTTTAATATCTCCCTGATAAAAAACAAACTGAAAATGATCTCAAGAGGTCAACAGACCTATTATAACATTTTACAGAGTCAATATCATAAACTAAAATATATATATATTTGAAAACGTTAGAAAACTGCTGCCAAATCACTTGATTTAGGCTTAAACGGAATAAGTAAAATCCTCAACTGTTATAAGCTCTTATAAAAGATGCACCCCTGAACTCGAACCCATAATCTAACAATTAAATTTTAGGTTCTTTACCACCAAATCACACCCCTTAAAGACTTGATCTAAAATATACCCATAGTCTAAAACTCAACAAAGCTTTAAAAAAAAGTAGACATCAAATAATTACTCAAGCCTAAAATCTTATCGGTACCTTAGTATGTTACAAAGCGGCTAAATATAATGGTCGGTCTAGTAGCTCCACTTCCTTTGATCAGAATGACAAAATTTTCTCAGCTAAATCATTCAATGAATTATAACAGGAACCACCTTGTTTCAGAGAGAGCTCTACTTTCTCCTTCAAATGGACTGCTCTTTTCCTCATCTCTTCGCCTTCTGTATCCGTTATGAGTCTTTTTATAGCTGTCTCAATCTTCCCTCTCTCCAACTCCTCCAATTCCAGGCCTACGTTCCAGACGTCACACACATATCTCATGTTCAAGTTTTGATCCCCGAAAAATGGACTGCATAGCATTGGAACGCCTTCGCAAATGCTCTCAAGAGTAGAATTCCAACCACAGTGACTCCAAAATATACCCACAGCATCATTTGCTAACACTTCCTTTTGCGGTGCCCATTCTACAATGCAACCCCTTTCTCCAACTCTTTCTTGAAACTTATTCGGTAATAGTTCCAAGCAATTCGATCCGCTAACCAATCCAGGCCTAACCGCCCACAAGAAAGGCTGCTCACTGTTGGCTAGCCCCCAAGCTGTTTCAAGAAGCTCTTTCTCGTCCATGCTAGCTATGCTGCCAAAACTTACATAAATGACAGACTTTGGAGCTTGCCTGTTTAGCCAAGAAATGCAATTAGTATCTTCCTTAAGTAATGAACAAGAAGAATTGGTTGGCACTAATTTGTGAAAAGGGCCTATGGTGAAAGTTGAAGCTGAGAAAAGTTCTTGAAGTTTTGTTAGAGCTTCTTGTTCAAGGAAATCAACTGTGTTCACAATGATAGCTGAACACTTTTTCAATGCATCTGTCAGAGAAGCCCTCAATTCTAACACAGCATCTGTTTCTCTCATTGAAACAGCCAGCTCCTTAAACAGGAGGGACTGGAGCTCGCGCCCTTGGTCCTCCTGAGACAGAGATTCTGTTGCACAATTGGCATACACATGCATATAAGTAATATGAAACCATATAGATTGCTCTTTGTTCATATAAAATTTGTAAGTGGGATCTCCAAAGCTTACCTAGGAAGGATATGTAACCTTGCTGATTAAGACCTGCGGGAAAGACAGCGATGGCCAAAATTGAGGCAGCAGGGCTAGTACGCACACAAATTCCTGGCAACTTGAAATGATCAGCCACACTTTGAGAAAAGAACATGAGGGAATCATAAACAATACAGTAGATAGCATCATGTGGATCCTGATGTGCTTTCAACATTTCTTGAAGGCATTCTGTAAATGGTCCTCGGCAATTCTTGTTAAGAGCTGAAGTTATGCCAAAAAGATCCCCTGATGAGACAAATTTCTTTGCGGGTAAGTTATCTGATATGGGTATGAATGTGAACTCAGGGTGATTGGATGGGTATATTGGAGAGTTGAATTGTGGGTGAATGAAGGTGATTGAGAAGCCTTTTGAGTGAACGATGGCTGCAAGCTGAAGCATGGGGTTTATGTGCCCTTGAAATGGAGACGACACAAACACCAAGCGCCTGGCTTTGTCAACTTTTTCCCCTTGTTTCTCCATTCTTTTTCTGTATATAATAAGGCTGCAAAAGTTTCCAACTTGAATGACTTAACAGAAATCAGGGCCATGAAAAATGATTTATATATGCTTGAAAGTGGAAACACATTTATGATAACTTTCACCGAACTTGTTGACAAATGAAGCACGAGCTTGGTCAAATAATCACCCGAACCATTTGATGCATATTATTTCCGCATTCGCACAAACAACACAATCCAAATCTAATTCTGATTTGGTGCTGAGTTGAATTTTATGCTCTAATCTAGAAATTTAATCATGTATTTTTTTTTTATGGTTTACAATAGTTGTTTATATACTATTAGCTATACACTGAATTATTATAACTTGTGAAACAATCTAACTAACTAACATCCAAACAAATACACATGTATATAGCATATTAAACTGACTTGGCATGACAGTCTGCCATCTGCTGAAATGTTAGCTGATCTGGATATCTCTGGCTTGACATGGCTTAGTGAGACAGTAGGCAAATGGGTTGATTTAACTGTGTATTATTATTAAAACACACGTGGTAAAAGATTATGAAAAATTTAACATAATTAAACTTAATACTGTTTGAGTTGTAGTTTGACTAGCCATGAATCATTTGTCAAAATGTCTATTTTCTTGTAGAAACGGAGAATTTTCTTACTTTGGTCTAGGTTTTTGCCTCTTCTCTGTTACACCTCAGCCCATTAAAAATTCAATTTTATTGAAGAAAAATATGGTTGATGGAAAGTCAATTGCCTCCAAAGCAAAAATATGAAAAATTAGAGTACAAAGGAGCTAAAATTTTGATTTGTACTACCAAGTACCTCATTAATCGTTGAGTAGTACATAAAATGCTAACCCCACTATGCTTTATAAAACATCATCATTGTCATCTTCTATATCATAGTGAAGTTGCATGTGATGGACATATATGTCAATTGTTGTTCCTTTTCTCTTATGGGCCAAAAAAACCCATCACTATATATAGAATCCAAATTGCCCTCAAAATGAAAGTTAGCCGGCTAATATGTGCCTGATTGATCTTTTAAAGTACCATTGCAGCTCTGAAGTGGAGCAGCAGGTAGTACAAAATCTAAAGTACTATCACTTACGAAAAAAGAAATCTCAATTTCTCCTATAATAATACTCATTTGATATTTCTTTGTGCTGCTTTCCATCTCAGATTCCTGAGTCAAAGACACAGCCAAAAAAAATGATGGGTCACATTACATTTTTCTGGGGCACAAGTACTGAGATTATATTCCCAGGATGGCCTGGAAAAGGCTTCAGCAGCTACATATTGGCTTTGGTCTTTGTGTTTATGATCTCATTAACAGTGGAGTGGCTATCGCATGCAAAATTGATCAAGCCTGGCATGAGCAAAGCTGCCTCAGGAACTTTGCAGACTCTCATGTATGCCTTCAGAATTGCACTGGCTTATTTGGTTATGCTTGCCGTCATGTCCTTTAATATTGGAGTGTTGCTTGCTGCTGTTGCTGGATATTCAGTCGGTTTCTTGATTTTTGGCAGTCAAATGTTCAGGAATTTCAAGATTGAACCTTATCAGAATGTGTCTGATCTTCCTCCATTGAATTGCTAAATACAAATAGCAAAGTATCAAGTTTGTCTAGCCTCCAGATCCTGAATTCGAATTCAGGAGGTGCGTTTTTTATAAGAGTCTGGGAGAGTCGGGGTTTTAATTGCTCCGTTGAAGCCCAGATTGGATGGTTTGGCCGCAAGGTTTCCAACGTTTCAAAAAAAATAATATCAAGTTTGTAATGTTAAGATTATTTTGTTTGTGCGCACAGTAACAATATATCTTGTTCTGAATTTTGTTTGCACCCTCCAGTTTCCTATTCTCTAAAAAAATTATTTGTTAATAAATATTCTTCCTTCAGTATGTGAACAAAAAATGCATTCGTATGAAGAGCTTATTTTATCAGAGGATGTTACAATCCTATAACTTTCATATGGACAAGAAATTGATATTAATTTAAATTATGTTTTTCAAGTGTGAGTTTTATTAAGTTTTTGATAGAGAAACTCAAAGTAAAATTTTTATTTTTATTTATTCCATTATTTTTGCAAAATAATGAAGTTCAAAGATCTGCTTTTAGGAGCAACAATTGAAGGAATTATTTTCGAAGTTAGTGGCTGAAGCCGTAGCCCAATGAAATGAGTTTGATGCCTCAACAGACTAAAAGCCATTTTACTAAACAAGCCCTAAACAAATTTCCGAACCTATTAAGTTCTCCCATTATCCCAAGAAAAGACTTATTAATGGTTGATATTCACATGGATTTAGTTTTGTAAAATAGTGTGAAATAAATAATTCAGGTAGTTTCCTTTTACGGTTTTCTTTGTCCTTGAAATAAATTTTTTTGTTTTGTTTTAAGTAATTGGTTGATCATTGATGTGCTCTAATTTGTAGAAAATTATATTATGTGCCGGGCGTATATGTCATCTCTCTCACAGTAGGCGGGCAGATGACATATACGTCCGACACATGATATACTTGACTTCCAATTAAATCTTTTTTTAATCTTTACAATGATGAGTGCTATTAAAAAAATTTATATGAATTGATCCTAGAATTAGTCCCATATAAGTTTTTCTCCAAGATGATAAATCACAAGGATAATTTATTGGAATTGTCAAAATTTTTGTAGGAGATTCATGTTATTCTATTTTATTAATGTCAATGCGGCTTATTTTACCGCATATTTGCTCTAAATCTACCCAACTTTAACTGTTGTTTTTTAAATGTTAAATATTTTGCCGATTCTAATGAAGATTGAATAAATAAATTTTGCAGCTTTTTTGTTGATATAATTATATTTACATTTGTTTTAAAAATAAAAACTTTTAAATCCCGATTAGAACCAACCTTCAATATCGGAGAAAGATTGTAATGTGAATATGTACTATCAAATTTGTATATATATAAAGTACAATTATCCATAATAATTTTTCTACTAATTCAAAACCCGCAAAATTTATCCTGCGTTTAAAAAATAGACAATTAAACCCATTCTTTCAAAAATAGACATTCGAATTCTCTCTAGTGAATTCCATCTATTTCGAGAAAATAAGAGCCTTTATTATACCCATAAATTAATAAAATCAATTATGTCATAATTCCAATTTTCCCCTTTGGATTTGAGATAATTGCAAATAATTCTAATCACCTCTGTGTAGTACACGAAGACAAAATTACAAGTCCCCAAAATGTACGATCAGTCTTTCATTAAATGCCGAAACAGTCTCATTTATAACCACAAATAATACAAACACAACCAACACTCACTCACAACCTTCGAAGCACCGAACAGAAAACAAAAAACTTCCAATTTCCAAGTGAAAGCAAGCAGAGCAGAGCCATGGATGGCATGCATCATGATAATGGAAGCATGTCACCACCACCACCCATGTCCATGAATAACACCAACAACACGGGGATGATGATGATGCACATGACATTTTTCTGGGGCAAAAATTCAGAAATTCTCTTCTCAGGATGGCCAGGAACAAGCTCAGGAATGTATGCATTAGCTTTGATAGTTGTATTTGTGCTGTCTGTTTTGGTTGAGTTGCTATCTCATGGCAAATTTATCAAGCCAGCTGGTGACAAACGTGTGGCTGATGGTTTGGTTCAGACTCTTGTGCATGCTATAAGGGTTGGTCTTGCTTTCTTGGTTATGCTTGCTGTTATGTCCTTTAATGGAGGTGTGTTTTTGGTTGCTGTTGCTGGCCATACTCTTGGGTTCTTGCTTTTTGGCAGCAGGGTTTTTAATAAATCATCACCCTCTCCAAAAACATCTGATCTTCCTCCCATGAGTTGTTGATGAATCATTAATGGCTTATTCAGAGTTTATTATATTATATGTTCTTGAATTTGGCTTTGAAGTTTCTTTTTTGCAACTCTTTTGTATTGTGGGTGTTTTGGTGATAATATCCATTTGACAAATTTAATTGCATATATAGTGCTAACATGGCTAAATTTTTTAGATTCCAACAGGGTTTTGATCACTGAGGTAATATTGTTTTTTGTTTGTATTCTTTTTCTTCTATCTTTTCTTTTTTTTTTTTTTTTTTTTTTTTTTTCAGAATCCTTTTGGGGTGGCAAAATGAATTAACGAATCAAATTTATATCGAATTTTAAACGAATCGAATCAAAATGTGATTGATTTGTATTCGATTTATTTATTAAACGAATCATAATATCATGATTCGTATTCGATTCATTTATTAAATGAATCGATTACGAATATTCGTCATGATATTATTTAATAACATAATTTATCATAATTGATTCACATTAATTTTTCATAAATATGTACATATTTCATATGTAATTAATATATTTACTAAAAATATTTCATCAAATATCGAAAATATTTTTTTTTTATAGTAAGTAGTCATAATTTATCGAATCTTAATAGAAAAATAACAATAACTAGAAAATAATAAAACGAATCATAAATGAACCAATGAGCTTAAATTCATATTCGATTCGTTTAATAAACGAATAGAATCGAATTGACTCATTAATTAAACGAATCCATTTTTTAAACCCTTATTCATTTTAAAGCGAATCGAATTAAACGAATAAACGAATCATGATCCAAATTATCACCCTTAATTTTTGTGGGACTGTGGAGAAACAATTATGCTAGTTAGTTCCATTAATTAAGGCTTATTAAATTGCAAATTAAGATGATATTTTTCATTTCATTCAAGTCTATGTTATTTTCAATCACAGATCATGAAATTTAAAAATTATTATTACTTTAATTCCTATTTGTGAACTCCACCGTAATCAAATATTAGTGCAGTATTTCTAATGAAGTTTCTTCAACTTCATAGGAAGATAAGGTTAATTGATGGGGTTTGAGATTTCGTTTTGAAGAGAATTTTGGACCACACAAAAATATCAAAGAAATTGAAAGAGTGTTTTTTTTCTAGATATACTTCTGTCTTTCACTTTATTATATTGGTGTCTTGTGTAGCCCTTATGCTTGTGGAATTATGTGATTGGGAACAATCCCACATAAGCTAGTGCTTTGGTTCTCCAAATTGACATTTCAACTCTAAAATGCAGCTGTAAAAATCTCAACATTTCTTCCCATCACATTCCTTAGATATGAAATTATGAACCATTTCATCCATTGAATGTGTCATGCATGTATTTACTACTTCTTTGTCTATTCCAATATATATATATATATATAACACGGTGTATTTACATTTAGAGAATAAAATTAAGCTAAAAAAAGATTATCATTTTGAGTTTTGTCGAATTTTATGATGTATGCTTTATATATTTTTAGTATTCAAATGACATGATGTTTGCAATGGCATCATCTTCAAACGGAAAGAACCATGCCCCTGCAATATATTAAGAGCAAGGGTTGTGGCCATTTAGACTTATAATAACTTATGTCAAATTATTGATTATTTATTCATTGACTCTCATCTTTTTATTTATCTTTTTAGTTAATGATTATTATTAGAAATGAAAACGGATCATGTATAATATAAAGATGTCAATATTTGTATCTATTTGTATCTATCACGTTCAATCAATGAGTGTAATTTTCGTCTCTAATGTACTGAGCAATTGTAGGTCATATACGGACATTTATATTTAACAAAGATGTCAATGCACATACTTGACATGTCAAACTAAAGGGTATAAAAAATTATTCATTTACACGTCCCTAATGTATCGGGTCCCTGTTGGGGATATGCCATATAACCAATTGTATCATACGATTCATAGGTATCATTCTTATGTAAATATAATATTCTTATTAGTTGTAAATTTATTTACGATTAATATAATGGTAATCCAATAATATTTTGCATTTATTCAGTTGCTATCATATACTTTATGCAAAATGATATACAGTGATGTGTTCCGCTTCGAGACTCTATCTGCAAAATGTTATAGATATGAGTAAATAGTTTCGATTTAAATACATCTGAATTTGTTCCCGGTTGAAGTGATGTCATCAGAGATGATCACATTCATGAATGACATGTTTTCGATGCTGCCATAAATCAATACTTGATACTGATATTGGGTGATGAGTCTCACATCACCGGTGCATGAACATGGGTAATGTGTTTGATAAACGTGTCATTGAACATGACCAAACGTGAAGAATCACATGAGTAACTATTTCCGGTCAATGATTCGTTGCACAACCATACTACTGTATTATTAGTCATTTGACCTGAGATGTCGTGACTGACATCTGCATTGAGACGCATCGTTCACTTGTGTATATGGCACCAGGCTTGCCACGTATGGTGAAAGAAACTTGCTGTCAATGTGTTCTTGATGTATGAGGACTGGTGATGATCGAGATGGAATCTGCTGACTTATATACTTGAGCTTGAGATCATAGGCGTAAATGTCATACATAAGGATCAAGTATTCGATGGGAGCACATGTTTTTCGAAAATG
>SKCR01045589.1:0-94003 GCA_019454045.1 Zanthoxylum bungeanum | reverse complement strand
AACGGGTAGAAGTAATACAATGTGCTAGCTGGAGAGAGAAAAGGAGAGATTTGATCTAGGATCAATGTGTAAAGTATTCATCCGCATATCATTATTATTTTTCATATGCGCTTTATTATGTGTTTAGAATGCATGTTTAAGGGTGTATGATGATGAGACCTTAACAATATAATAAATTGGTTGCCAATTTGCACGCGAAAAACCCTCAAATAATATTAAACGTCATTCCTTCCATTGAGTGATTCTTACTCAAGATCTAAGACGGCATTGGTTTGTTTGCCAAAGTCAAGGCCTTTGTCTGTCGAAGATGTGTTTAAATCACGAGAGCTTTGTTCCATATCAGTGTCTTGTCCAAGTTGTGGTTTGTTGGCAAAAGTCAAGACCACTTCTTGTCCATCGACATTGATTACGAAGCTTTCCATGGTCAATGGTCGCGCTTGACTGGGATCACTAAGTTTGTTGTGCCAAGCCAAGGCTTAGTTGATTCAGAGGAAAAAGTTAGGTAATACATTGGATGTATTGGCATATATAAATATATGTTTAGGACTTGGATGTCCGCCTACTGGATCTAGGAATTGGATTGGATCCAGTTGATCTTAGAGATCTACCTAGTTAATTATCATACAATTTGTTGGCCAAAGTCAAGATTGTGTGATATTTAACGGGATCCTAGCCCGCTAGGAAACACGGTTTCCCGAGTACTCGACAGAGGGTTAGAGGCTCGCCGAAAAATAGTGGGAGGCAAGAATTGAATTTGGCAATACTCGTTTAATTACTTGCCATACGCGGTCAAAACAAACATCATTCGTCAATAAATTAAATGTTAGTTGGACTAATATTTAATTTGTTGTTTTAATAAACAGTTGGACTGTATTATAGTTGATTATATAATTGGATTATAGTAATCAATATATTTGAATTAATTAATTTCATCTTATAGTTGATTTTATAGTTGGACTATAGTAATCAATATAATTGAGGTAATTATTTAAATTATAGTTGATGTATAGTTGGACTATAATAATCATTATAATAAATAGTACCAAAATCGTGATTAAATAGTTGGACTATTAGAATCAAGATAAAATTGAAAGATTGACATTAAAACATAATCCTAGGGAAAATGGTTATTAAATGGTTTAATTTTCAAATGGAAAATACAATAAGTTATTTTATTTGATAAAATAATATATTAAGCCTAAAGCCAGGAGTTAAGTAAATAGTAATAGCATAATCTTTGGAAGATTTATGTAATGATAACTTAGTGCTTAATCCATTTACCTTGTCGCAGTAGACTCCTTAATTTCTGAATCAGAACTAAGGATTAGATCCTTAAAGTATGATAAAGAAATTGAAGGATCTTCATAAATCTATGCTAGATTTTAGAAGTACTAAATTGCAATAATAACTCTTGGAGAGTTAATGACTATTCTCAATGAGACAAAGTCAAAATTTGCAATAAGGAAAGTAGCGCAAAGCGCACCTTACTTCGATATTCTAGAAACCCGAGGCTTAGCCAAAGGCTACTGGAATGTGAAAAAGGGCAAAGGCAAATCATTATAATCTCCTGGGAAATAAAGGACATATCCCAAAATGTCTGCACAATTGTGGCAAACGGGATCGCGGAAGCGTGACTGCCGTTTGGACAAAACAGACATGAAGGAATTGAAGACAAGCAAGGCTCTAACTTCAAATATGATTGTCATAAATATTTTCACTACTAGTATTAAAATTAGATTTTAAATACTTAGTGTGATACATAAATATATTGATGTGCATAATCTATTATGAACAGGATACTGACTTCAATAGAGATTTATCTGCGAATTGTAAATGGGATGAAAGTCGCTATTTTAACCGTAGATACCTAAGTTTATGAACTACCCTCGGGTGTGTACTTAAATTTAGAAACTGTTATAATGTAACTAGTTTGACTAGAAACATTATCTATATCAGTGTTTAATCCGTTGCGGATGAACCTTTATATTCTAGAACACTAAAGTGTTTTATTATATAAAGATGATATTGAGATAAACACATTAGATGTGAATAACATAATTTATATTTTGAATATAAATTAATCTCAAATATATAACATGACAAACAAATAGCTCGAACTGATTTGATCAGGAGAAACTAATTATGGCATTGTTATCTGGGACACAATTAAACAAGAATCGTATATCCACACTTTCGAAAGTGGGTACTAGGACTAATTTGATTCCATTCAAATAAAGTCTACGAATCTAGTTTATTAGGCAAAGTGCCTATATCACTATTTACTTGGTAGTGAAAATGCCACCGATCTGTTAGCCCTAGTTCATAGTGAAGCAAGTGGGCCCATGTCTAGCTAGGCTAGAGGTGTATATGAATATTTCGTGACCTTTACGGATGTGGCATCGCTTTATGGTTATGTGTTTCTTTTAAAGAACACAAATCGGAAACTTTAGAGTTTCGACACGAAATAGACAAACAGATTGGGTAAAGCATTAAACCGTCGCGGTAAGAACGTAATGGAAAATACTTAAGCAATAAGTTTCTAGTATACTTGAAAGAGTAAAGTATTCTTTCAAATGAGGACTCCTCCCGGAACACGTCAATTCGGCGGTGTGTCCGAAATGAGTAACCAAATTTTGTTGGACATGATAAGGTTAATCATGAGTCGCTCTGAGCTACCATTTCCTTCAACGGATAGGCATTAATAGTGCAGAACTTATTTAGAATAAGGTTCCATTAAAATCTGTTTGACAGATATCATATTAGATATGAACAGGAAAGAAACCGGGTTTCTCATTCCTGAATATTTGGGTATGCTGGGCATATGTTTGGATGATACCAAACTAGAACCCAAATTGGATAAATGCCAATTGTAGGTTATCTTAGGGATACCATAAGTATTGTACTTATACATCTCACAAGAGAACAATTAGATTTTTGCTCACTATGCGGTTTTCCTAAGAGGAATACCGATATGCAGTGGTAAGTGGGAGGATAGTAAAACTCGATGAAAATCGGAGTAATATTATTCAAGGCACTGATTCCTAATGGAACACAAAATAGTTCATCAAGGATGAAACTATTACCATTAATCTTCAATACACAAGAACCGCATATGTCAGAGAGAGTCAGAAAACAACCTGGGGTATGGGTTTCTGATCTCACCTCGTAAAGATGTCAATCTTTTGAGGTATACCAACTGACTACGTATGAGGAAGTGATACAAGGTATCGACTCCCTATCATGGCAAAGTGTCATGTATCAACAAGTTTGGATACTAGTTGATGTACCGCAAGGCATTGTGCATATTGGTACTATAAGTCTTCAAGGAAGACATACATGGAAGGCAACATACCGACGTATAAAGCTAGGCTTGTAGCGAAAAGTTAGAGTTATCAATAATGTGTTGATTACAATGAAACCTTTTACCTATTGCCACGGTAAATCCATTTGATAATGCTTGTTGTTAATGCATGTTCCATTTATGAAATATGGTAGCAGAACGGTAAAACCACTTTCCTTAACGGAAACCTTTTGGAGGATGTTTACAACACTTGTCGGTTTTCTCGTACCAAAACTAGCAAACAAGGTTTGCAGGCTATTCGATCCATGTATGGATTGAAGCAAGCATTAGGTTCTTGGAATTATCATTTTGATGTAATCATAATAGTTTATGATTTAATTCAAAACGAAATGATTCTTATGTATATAAGGAAGTTAGTGGGAGCGCGCTGACAGTGAATGTCCTGAATAATAATGATAATATGTCATTTCTTAGAAATGACATTCCCAAAAAATAATCGGTGAAAGCTTGGCTTTCCTGAAAACGACTATAAGTCACCAACGGTACTATAAAGTATGAGTAATGGTACAGTGAGCTGGAAATCTTCCAAGCAAGATGCTTTTACCGAATAAACAACAAATGCGGGTTATTGCTGCAGTTGAGGCAGCAATAGAAGTCATTGGGTCGATAACAAATCTAATTAGATTAGATATAGTTCTGTTAGTCGCTGAGCTAGGCTACATCACATGCTAAAGAATTAATGGTCTCATCAACGATCCAGATATATACTTCGATATTCATCTGATTCGTTCGGATCATACATCGTGGTGATGTGATGATCGTATAAATCTCATCAGACGATAATCATGCAAATCCGCTGACAAAAGACCTTTTCTCAGCAATTTGAGCCAACCGTACATAGTTCGGGTGTCAAGCACTCGAGTGACTGGCTATAGGCCAAGTGAGAGATTGTTGGACAATTATTACCCATAGCGTCACTATTTGTACAGATCACGGTGTTGTTGTACAAATTAACTATGTGACAAATGAGATTGCACTCTTATCATTTGTGATTAGATCACCTAGATGTATAATTATGAGAGGTCCCTATGATTTGTTCCTGGACGGAGAATGATATGAGACAATATCAGTCCACGTAGGATAAATCATTAAACATCCCTAGTCAGAGCATTATCGAGATTGGACATCGATGAATGCGTAAAAGACTAGTACTACACTTGTGCGCGTTGTGAGGGCACAACGGTATAGTTCTCATATATTTGGGTATAGGATACTCATGCAAGTGTAATAGGAGGTTGTGTTTCACCGATGGTACGGGAAACAGTTTCGCTCTGGATAAGACCCATCGGAATTCCATGGTAGTATGACTATTTGTCTATAGAAGTCCGAAATAGGGTAGGTGTATTTGGTCTTAACCTGAGACTTGCACCGCTAAGGCATACGACAATCAATATACTTTGGTTGAGGTCGTCCAGGGCTTTAACCGGTTTCTGTGTACGCCAATTCTGGGTATATCGAGAATCGTAGTGTGGGTGTGGTGTGATGTCAAGACGGAAGTGTCACTCCAGTCATATGGAGTTGATGATCGCGCAGGGATACAGAACTGGCTCTCTATATAAGGTTACAACCGTCGGGATAATATGACTTGGTCATGATTATCCGATATTAAAGAGACTAGTTGCTAGTAATCCGATATATGCTTCGTACGGGGCAGACACTGTACCAGCCCCAGGCCTCGCATGTGATCATCTGATACATGACAGAAATACGCAATACTACGGTATACTACGCTTGATATAGATCCTTATTCTTGTAAGGATATTTCCGGAGAATTGGGTAGGCACGTCGCTTTGCTAGAGGCCAACCTTGTCTTGTAAATCGGTATAAACGTAGTACTAGGTACTTACGTGTTCGGATAGTTCGACGACCGAATTTACTGCCAACATATCGGGGATCTCATGGGTCGCTTCCCAAAGATTCACCGATGACGTATGACTCGCACTTTTAATTAATCTGGATTAATTAGATGAGAGAGAAAATTAATCTGGGATTAATTGCGGAGATATTTTATCTGGGATAAAATATCAATTAAAGAGAGAGAACGATTAATTGGAATTAATCGATAAATTAATATATTTGATATATTAAACGAAATTGGATTTCGACGCGGAATTGAAATTAGATTTTAATTCGGGCAAACGAGTTAATTTATAATTAATTCGTTAGCAACGTGAATAGTGACTTCGCTAGGCGTAATCATTTAATTACAACGCAATGAAAAATTCGTTAATTTGGAATTAGCAAACCCGAGCCCGGGATTGTTTGCGAGCGCATTCGTGTTTCGAATTAGAGTGCGGCACGCAAGTCAAATCAAGCGTCAAATCGCTAGTCGCTTCAAGCTTCAAATCACTTGTCACTTTGAGTGATGTGACTTGATTGATTGATGTGACTTGATTTATGTGATGAGTGATGTGTGTGGTTGGCAATTAAAGCTAAATGTGTTGGAAATGAATTGAATTTATTTCAAGTGTATTAGATACACTTTTGGTAATCACCAAATATGCATAACACTTTTCCCTCCTCTCTCTCTTCTCTTTCTTCCTCTCTCTCACGCATTTCCTGTTCTGTTTTGGCTGGGCAAAAACCGTGAGCAGTGAAGGGAAGCAAGTGCGTTTTTGATGCAAAAACAAGAGTGCTAGCACACTCCGGGATCATGCGAAGGTGATAGGGAAGTCCACCCATGAGCTGGGAATCAAATGACGAAGCTTGGAGCTTGGTTTCTTGTTGATTGAAAGCCGAAAATCAGAAGCAACATTAGCCCACTGTCGCCAAAACCAGTGAGCAGAATCTAAATTTTGTTGCCTCATTCGTCGCTCAACCGCTCGATGTAAGTATTCTGCAACTTTCGTCGTTGTATTCACACATGTTCATGCTTGTTTAATTCGATCTTGGAGACCTAGAATCACTAACACGTCCATGTAGAGACATGAGAATGGAGGCACCTTGTATGATGTGATCATATAGAACTGAACCCAAATGGAAATGACATTCTTAAAATATCCGTTAAACAAAGAAAGTCATTTCGATCTACTAAATGATCATTTATGGATTGATCTTAATCTTGAGTGTACTATGAACTCTTGCATGGCAAGTTGTGTTCTTTGATTTACAAAGGTGAGGTTGGTGTATCAGTCCCGACCAATAGCTACGTACTTTAGGGGCATGGTCTGTTGTGTAGCTGGGAATGTTTTACATAGATATGGAGTTCACTCCTTCTTGTGACAAGTAGATGAGTATCTTCCTTAAGTATTATTCGGTACTTGAACGGTTAGAGCGCTCAAGTATTTGTATTACGAATAGAAAGATTAAAATTCATAATGTTTATGAATAAATCGTTCATTAGAGAATCAATTGTACTTAAGGTATAAATAATTAGAAGGGTATAACGGACATTATGATCTGGCTTTAATTACGAGATACTCATGAAGGGTCATTTCGTATGTAGTGACTATATCGATGGACACCGACTTGGTTCAGCTTAATAAACCATCTGCGGCAACGAAAGTGCAACTTCGGGTTTTTAGTTGAATAACCCATAGTTAATAATTCGAAATATTTAATTAAGAACTTAATTAATATTTCGAGATTATTGGAGCTCGGAACCGTAGGTCCATTTGGTCCCCATGCTAGCTCAATATATTGTAGCGGATTTAGTATAATTGGATAGTCCAATTATATACACACATATGTATAAATATTATTAATATGATTAATAATATTATTTGTCACACTTGGAATTATATATTAAAAGTTAATATATGGTCTTAATATTTATATGATAATTATTAAATGAGTAAAATTATATTATATTTGATATAATTTAATAAGGCTAAAGTTGGAATTTCCGATTATTGGGTTTTGGAAACCTTTGACTTAATTTTGGTGGTCACACTTTTTGAAAGGTAATTACACCTTTAATTTTGTAACATATTTTTCTTTATAGTAATTGATTTTGATGTTACAAAATTAAATACAAAATTCCTCCTTGGCCGAAATTTGACGGATGGAAAGGGAAAGGATTTTGCTTAGTTTTGTAAATTAATTATCCTTAGTATAAAAGAATTGGATTTTCTTTTTGCAAGGGAATCCCTTTGCAACCCTAGCCTCCATCTCCATCTTCTCCAAATCCTCTCAAGAGTTTAGAGAAACAAAAACAACAAGAAGAAGAATTTAAAAATAAAATTCAGTGTGACCTATAATCTCTAAATAGTTTAGGGATTTATTTTGTTAGTGTAGCCCACCCTACTTTCCGTTGGTTGTGAGACATAGCTCGGAAAAATTTTTGGTGTTGAACCAATATTTATTCATCTCACTTTCTCCTCCTTAGACTCACGGCAGTGGGGTGAATTTCTGCCCACTGTCGAGTACTTGTTTAGGTGTTTCGCGGCTCGGTTTGGTCTCGTATCAATCCTAAATTTTTGCGAAACACATAGGGGTCTTTTGGGATTGTGTTAGGACTATTTGTATTTGAAAAATCAGACCTGAAATGATCACTGCAGGTCACGCAAATTGGGACTGGTTTGGTTGTGTTTTGGGCGAATCTTGTGTTCAAAATCTGTCCGGATTTGCACTGTTGTTCGGGGACTATTCCGGGGCTGTTTCGGGGATGAAATATTGTTCAAAACAGTAGCAAAATTTCAGTGATATTGGTAGTCACATTCAGCTACTTGGTGTGAAGATCAGAAAAAAAAATTCAAGTCCGATCCCGGTGCCTAACGGCGCTTCCGCTGCGCAAGGAAAGTGTTTCCTACATTATGGGGGATTAAATGTACTAATGTGTTTGTCTAAATCTTATATCACTATATTGAAGACAATCACACATTGAGGGGGAGCTAATATTGAAGGGAAGCAAAATCGTCAAACAATTTGGACTCTAACAAGCTCACAAGTTTTAAGGGGTTGCCATCATCAAAAATGGGGAGATTATTAGTGACATGGTCGCATGATTGATTTTGATGATGTAACACGAGTGAAGTCTTCCACGCACAACAGCAAGACATTATGAAAAGATGTCGAAGCACAACAATGGTGAAGAGCGAAGAATGTGAAGACTGGCGCATATTGAATAATTTATTTGAAATCTTAGCTTAGGGCTCTAAAATGTATTGTGAATTATTTATTCAAGTACCTAAGCTCATAGGATACATGCACATTCACTTAGATGCATTATGTTCATGTACAAAATGCCTTAAAACCTTCATACATGTATTTTTGGTATAGAGACCGACATATCGGTCCCTTACCGGTCCTCATACCAGTAGATTCTCTATTTTGAACACTCTTTGGAATCGAAAGAACCCATATCGGTCATATACCGGTCACCATACCGGTGAACCTGAAGAATGCATAGCCACTGGAACCGGAAAAGACCAAATCGGTCTATATACCGGTGCATCTAACGACTAGTTCCTTACTGGAAACGGCATGACCTAAATCGGTCTTCATATCGGTGTTTATACCTGTCAGCCCTACATATTACACACTCACTAGAACCAGCACGAATCATATCGGTCCCATACCGGTCAACATATCGGTCTAATGTCTAATTTTCCAAATGGTAATAAATCCGTTGGAGACCGGCATACCGATCTCAGACAGGGATGTTGGGGACTACTTTGCATTTTATTATAAATAGAGCCCTAATTCATTTTTGCTAAGAGAGTGAACCTTCATATCATTTCTTTAAGAGCAAAAACAATAGTGTTTCATAAACCTTCATATTCATATACACTCACATATCAAGCTCACACACTACACCTTCATATATATTTGTATTGAGCTTAGATCACTTGGGTAAGCAACTCACACAAACTTCTTGATAAGCGGAAAATATATCAATATTTACCACTCCTTTAACTTAATATTTTTTATAGTTTCTCGAGTTTTATGAACGTTTTTATGTGTTTTTATTTATTTTATAGATAAATAAAGTATCAGGACTCAATGGAATCAACTCGGGGCTAAAACGACGAAAAATGAAGTAAACAGAGAAAAATGTAATTGCACTGCTCGCGTCGCGCAAGCCTTTGGCATCGCAACGCTGTCACTTTCAATGCTGAAAGCAGATCTGCCAACACGCAGTATTCATTGTGCAGCGCATCGTGACGCCACAACTTCTACGCATCCCGACGCTTAACGATTAGGCGTACACGTGTCAAGAAGCTTTACTCGTCGCGACGCGCAAGACTTATTTGTCGCAACGCCGAGACCAGATTTTTGCCTATGAATAGAAGTTGATTTCATTTAGAATTTTCATACTTTCCTTAGCTTTTTTAATAAGATAATAGTTTGTGTGTTTTTATTTTCTTTTATGTCTAGCTAATTTATTTTCGCTAGGTAAAGGGTGAAGCTTTTAATATGATAATTTAGGTTAATCTCACTTATATTATAATATATGAATTGTAATCTAATAATCTGGATTAATTAATGGCAAAACTATGTTACCACTTATATGGTCGATTTAATGACAATTTGGATTACCACCTATAGGGTCGATTTTTATGACAACCGGTTATCGCCTATATGATCGGTGTAATTGGACTAAAATGGATTACCGCCTATATGGATGGTTTTATATGTTTTGACATTATTAATTCCTGAGAAAGCATAATGTGTAATAATGCCAATTTATATATTATAAAAAGTGAGATTCTTAGGTTTGAAATATTAAAGGTCGATCTCTCAGCCCCAACATTTTATTTTAATTTAGGGAAATGATGAATCACAACATTCATGAGTTTAATAATTGATTTTCTTATATAATGTATGGTACATTAGACTTGTTTATTGAATCTAGATCTTAATGCTTCTTGTTGACTGATCACCAATAAGATTGATATGGTAAACGTAAAATGAACTTGACAAAGGGATTTTATGTTTAAGCCTTAGATTCAACAGCACACGATCTCCCCTTAGGGATTTCCTTACAGGATAGACATATACTTGTCGAGCGTAGGTAGCCATAATTGGAACCTGACCTTAATGAATTCGGATTTCTTAGTTAACATAGATATATTGTTAATTAAGTAACTTTGGATGTTTGCATTCGACCATCGAAAGAGGCTTTTGCATATCTTCGTGTTCCAGATTAACAAACTGATATATTACACATGTATAAGATAATCAATTCATCATTAGAATAATATTGTGTGGATTCACAACCCTAGATGATTTTCCTTTTCTTTATTTTCCTTTATATTTTCTTTTTTTTTTATTTTATTATTTTAATCAAATCCAACTTCAACCAGCGAACAATCTCTTCTCAACCCTGTTAGATACCTGTAAATAAATAGCGTTAAAAATTAATAATCGTTAAGAATTAAGTCCTTGTGGGATCGATATTTTTATACTACTTGTGCAATACGTGTGCTTGCGTATATTGTGTTTACCGCGGATCAAGTTTTTCGCACCATTGCCGGGGAATTATTGCCCTTCCCTTATTAATTTTGAAGCTATATACTTTACTTGTATCTAATTTTTTTTATTTGTAATTCTTATTTTTTTTTTTTTTCAGGTGGTTGAAAATGTATCACTATTGGGCGATAGAAGCATTACGAGTTTTAAGAGGTGAAGATACACCCCATATCAAGGAGACATAGTCCAATTTTTTGAGGCATGTTGTCTAGCCCAACAACTATCACTGGATGTCAGAGAATAGTAATACAACATTTTTTCAACCATTTCAGAGATGTGAAATATTTGATGGTAACCACTCTAGCGAATGATAAGTGTGGTTTATACCCACTTATTAGGGTATTTTTAGCTTACCGTTTTGTTATATTTCGAGATATTAAATGTTATTTATAGTTTATTTCATGTTTTATTTGTTGTAGGAACATTAATACATGGATCGGGGAAAAATTGCACGTGTTTTGGGAACTTTCGGGAACACAGGACGAGCAACGGGAGCATTGGCACCATGGCACAGATCATCAGGCGCCATGGCGCCTAAATCTCATACAAATCACAGAGAATAAGGCGCCACAGCGCCTAACATTTATAATTGAAGGCGCCATGGCGCTCACTTTCATGATAAATACATATGGCGCCAATTGGAATAAAGAATAGAGGCGCCATGGCGCCTCCTCAATCAATTTGCCCATACATAATCCATAGGATTTGGCGCCCAGGCGCCAATTTGATATGCCACGGCGCTGCGGAAGAAAAAAAGTCAGATGCGATCCAGGAAATTAATTTTAGGGTTTTTAAAATCCCTAATGATACCCAAAGACTCCCAGCCTCAACTATAAATATAACAGTTCATCCAACACTCAAGGGGAGGCTAATACACTGCACAAAACATCAAAATAAATATTTTAGAGATCCAAGGAGGAGGATTGAAGAGCAACAAGAGGAGATTAAGGCGCGTGACGTCCGAGGAGGAAGAGATTCAATTCGGGTTTTATCTTCTTGTTTCTTTCTTAGAACTCTAATGATTTCCATTAGATTCATGATTTGTTTTTCATTGTTTTTATCTTTTGTCATGAATTAAACTCCTTAATTTTGGAGAATGATGTAATCTATGCTTGAACCTTGTACTTGTTTGTCAATTTTGTTATGAAGTTTTATTGATTTATTTATATTCTTTTGAGTTTAATGCTTCTTGATTGATGGCCACAATTTGAGATGATGAATGTTTAGAATCTATCACTCGAGAGAGGGGATTTTGAATAGATCTAGAGAATATGACCTAGGATTTTATAGAGTTCGAGAGAATCTGTAGTTCCTTTGAAGTCGTTAACATAGAATCACAAAGCGTAACGAGTTATTAACTACTAGATTTTTATAGAGATATCGAAGTCTGTAGTTGATGATATTTTCACTGTTGCTCGAGAGAGGGAGTGAAAATTTTAGGAATCTTGACTTATAAATAATATAACTGAACAATGATTAATTGGCATGACAAATACATAGGTGACAGCTAGGTGAAATCAGGATTCAGAATCTCTATCGTATTAGTTCCTCCTATTTTATTGTTTTTATATTTATCTATTAATAAATATTTATTATTTGTTTTCTAATAAAGTTAGGATTATCCATTGTATTACTTAGTACTTAGTGCGAGTTAACACAATCCTGTGGGTTCGACACTCTTTCACTGATTTATACTAAAACTTGACACCGTACACTTGCGGTACGATATAAAAATATCACAACAAGTTTTTGGCGCTGTTGCCGGGGATTGTTGTTTTAATTCACATTACTACTACCAAGTAATCTTAGCTTTAATTTAGAATTTTATTTTTGTTTTTGTTTTTATTTTTGTTTTTATTTCTTATTTTCTTTATTTTCTTTATTTTTGTCTTAAGTTTTATTTTTGTTTTTATTTCTTATTTTTATTTTATTTTATTTTTTTATATTTTTCGTACGAGGTGAGTTTGAAAAGAAGTAATGGCAGATCCTGTTGGTGCACTGATAGCTCAAGTATCGTCCCTCACGACTCGCCGAATGTGCAGTCCAGAATTTCCAATTGAGAGAAAATCTACATATCCTGGGGAAGCATCTATGGATAAATCACCACAGCCTGCCAAGCTATCTTTTTCATCCATTTTGGGTGGTTACGTCTGGCTGAAGACGTTAAACTTAGCGCTAGCGGGGAGGCAACCCTTGCATTTGTTTTATATTATTTTCTTTATTTTTAAATTTAATTTTTTATTTATTTTATTGTGTGCTATTTATTAATTTGCATGTTATTTATGCAGGTAGCACGAGACACACACGCCCGCGCCAACCAAATTCTAACCAGCAAGAGCCTGATCAACTTCATGCACGGTAGTGTTGTTCCTCACTCTTTTTCTTTAAATTTTTATCTTACATTGAGGACAATGCAAGTTTTAAGTTTGGGGGTGTGTGCATGTTGCATGTTGCTTACTTGTTAATTATTTGTTTAAAAAAAAATTATTTGTTTTTAGCCTTTGATAGTAAAGCATAAATCCTATGACGAGTTTTTTTTGTTTATGGGTGAAATTTTAGAAATGATAAGTGCCCGATTTACTTTTATCTGATGCCTTGAATAACTGATCTATGTTAGACTCGTAAGCACTTAAAAACAGGTTTTTAGCAGTAAAACTTAAGTAGTTGAGAATTTGACTAGTTGAAGAAATTGCATGTCGATGAATGACCGTTTGCTTAGATATCTATCTTGATTTGCTAGTGTTATGAAGTATGGTATAGCTAAAAAGAAAAATGTCTCTAAAGAAGAAAATAAACCACCTATAACCGATAAGCGTGAAGCTACCCATGGGTGAGTATTAGGACCACCATGAGGAGAAATGCTACCTTAAAGGGTATGTGAGTTAAAAAAATGAGTGTAAAAATGAGAAAAGAAAAAGAGACAAGAAAAAAAAGAAAAATCATACCATACTGAGCACAAAATAAAGCAATTACAGAGCATGATTGAGATATCCAGGTTGGTTTGACCCATCGATTCTAATTTTTAACGAAATCATTGAGTTACCTACTTAGGAGTCAAGCTGAGACCGAACATTTAAACACACACACACCGTGAGTCTAGCTTAGATAATTTATTCAAGAATTTGGATTCAGTTGCAATTGCGTATTTTGAAGTTCTCTAATTTCATTTATAAGCTTTCTTTGAGGAAAATTTTATGTGCAACTATCAGGAATATCTTTTATTATTTTTTATATTTTTTGCATGATTGTGTGTGAATGACGTTTGTGGGTTTCGTCGCTGTAAGCCCTCACGAGACTATAACTCGTCCACTAGGGCCGCCTAGGGGTTTAAAGGCTTGTTGCATACGCTAAATGCAATCGTGATCCCTACGAAGTGGCTTAGTTAATGTAGTTTTTTATTTTGTTTTTTTGAATTTAGTTTTTATTTTATCTTTTGCTCGGACTAGCAAAACCTTAAGTTTGGGGGTGTTTGATAAGTGTGGTTTATACCCACTTATTACGGTATTTTTAGCTTACTTTTTGTTATATTTCGAGATATTTAAATGTTATTATAGTTTTATTTCATGTTTTATTTGTATGAGCATTAATACATGGATCGGGGAACAATTGCACGTGTTTTGGGAACTTTCGGGAACACAGGACGAGCAACGGGAGCATTGGCACCATGGCACAGATCATCAGGCGCCATGGCACCTAAATCTCATACAAATCACATAGAATAAGGCGCCACACACCTAACATTTATAATTGAAGGCGCCATGGCGCCCACTTTCATGATAAATACATACATATGGCGCCATGGCCCCAATTGGAATAAAGAATAAGGCGCCATGGCGCCTCCTCAATCAATTTGCCCATACATAATATAGAGGATTTGGCGCCCATGCGCCAATTTGATAGGCCGCGGCGCGCGGAAGAAAAAAAGTCAGATGCGATCCAGGAAATTAATTTTAGGGTTTTTAAAATCCCTAATGATACCCAAAGACTCCCAGCCTCAACTATAAATATAACAGTTCATCCAACACTCAAGGGGAGGCTAATACACTGCACAAAACATCAAAATAAATATTTTAGAGATCCAAGGAGGAGGATTGAAGAGCAACAAGAGGAGATTAAGGCGGTGACGTCCGAGGAGGAAGAGATTCAATTCGGGTTTTATCTTCTTGTTTCTTTCTTAGAACTCTAATGATTTCCATTAGATTCATGATTTGTTTTTCATTGTTTTTATCTTTTGTCATGAATTAAACTCCTTAATTTTGGAGAATGATGTAATCTATGCTTGAACCTTGTACTTGTTTGTCAATTTTGTTATGAAGTTTTATTGATTTATTTATATTCTTTTGAGTTTAATGCTTCTTGATTGATGGCCACAATTTGAGATGATGAATGTTTAGAATCTATCACTCGAGAGAGGGGATTTTGAATAGATCTAGAGAATATGACCTAGGATTTTATAGAGTTCGAGAGAATCTGTAGTTCCTTTGAAGTCGTTAACATAGAATCACAAAGCGTAACGAGTTATTAACTACTAGATTTTTATAGAGATATCGAAGTCTGTAGTTGATGATATTTTCACTGTTGCTCGAGAGAGGGAGTGAAAATTTTAGGAATCTTGACTTATAAATAATATAACTGAACAATGATTAATTGGCATGACAAATACATAGGTGACAGCTAGGTGAAATCAGGATTCAGAATCTCTATCGTATTAGTTCCTCCTATTTTATTGTTTTTATATTTATCTATTATAAATATTTATTATTTGTTCTAAATAAAGTTAGGATTATCCATTGTAGTACTTAGTGCGAGTTAACACAATCTCTGTGGGTTCGACACTCTTTCACTGATTTATACTAAAACTTGACACCGTACACTTGCGGTACGATATAAAAATATCACAACATTTTTGGGCTGTTGCCGGGGATTGTTTGTTTAATTCACATTACTACTACCAAGTAATCTTAGCTTTAATTTAGAATTTTATTTTTGTTTTTGTTTTTATTTTTGTTTTTATTTCTTATTTTCTTTATTTTCTTTATTTTTGTCTTAAGTTTTATTTTTGTTTTTATTTCTTATTTTTATTTTATTTTATTTTTTTATATTTTTCGTACGAGGTGAGTTTGAAAAGAAGTAATGGCAGATCCTGTTGGTGCACTGATAGCTCAAGTATCGTCCCTCACGACTCGCCGAATGTGCAGTCCAGAATTTCCAATTGAGAGAAAATCTACATATCCTGGGGGAGCATCTATGGATAAATCACCACAGCCTGCCAAGCTATCTTTTTCATTCATCCATTTTGGGTGGTTACGTCTGGCTGAAGACGTTAAACTTAGCGCTAGCGGGGAGGCAACCCTTGCATTTGTTTTATCATTATTTTCTTTATTTTTAAATTTAATTTTTTATTTATTTTATTGTGTGCTATTTATTAATTTGCATGTTATTTATGCAGGTAGCACGAGACACACAACGCCCGCGCAACCAAATTCTAACCAGCAAGAGCCTGATCAACTTCATGCACGGTAGTGTTGTTCCTCACTCTTTTTCTTTAAATTTTTATCTTACATTGAGGACAATGCAAGTTTTAAGTTTGGGGGTGTGTGCATGTTGCATGTTGCTTACTTGTTAATTATTTGTTTAAAAAAAAAATTATTTGTTTTTAGCCTTTGATAGTAAAGCATAAATCCTATGACGAGTTTTTTTTGTTTATGGGTGAAATTTTAGAAATGATAAGTGCCCGATTTACTTTTATCTGATGCCTTGAATAACTGATCTATGTTAGACTCGTAAGCACTTAAAAACAGGTTTTTAGCAGTAAAACTTAAGTAGTTGAGAATTTGACTAGTTGAAGAAATTGCATGTCGATGAATGACCGTTTGCTTAGATATCTATCTTGATTTGCTAGTGTTATGAAGTATGGTATAGCTAAAAAAAAATGTCTCTAAAGAAAGAAAATAAACCACCTATAACCGATAAGCGTGAAGCTACCCATGGGTGAGTATTAGGACCACCATGAGGAGAAATGCTACCTTAAAGGGTATGTGAGTTAAAAAAAATGAGTGTAAAAATGAGAAAAGAAAAAGAGACAAGAAAAGAAAAGAAAAATCATACCATACTGAGCACAAAATAAAGCAATTACAGAGCATGATTGAGATATCCAGGTTGGTTTGACCCATCGATTCTAATTTTTAAACGAAATCATTGAGTTGACCTACTTAGGAGTCAAGCTGAGACCGAACATTTAAACACACACACACCGTGAGTCTAGCTTAGATAATTTATTCAAGAATTTGGATTCAGTTGCAATTGCGTATTTTGAAGTTCTCTAATTTCATTTATAAGCTTTCTTTGAGGAAAATTTTATGTGCAACTATCAGGAATATCTTTTATTATTTTTTATATTTTTTGCATGATTGTGTGTGAATGACGTTTGGGTTTCGTCGCTGTAAGCCCTCACGAGACTATAACTCGTCCACTAGGGCCGCCTAGGGGTTTAAAGGCTTGTTGCATACGCTAAATGCAATCGTGATCCCTACGAAAGTGGCTTAGTTAATGTAGTTATTTTTATTTGTTTATTTGAATTTAGTTTTTATTTTATCTTTTGCTCGGGACTAGCAAAACCTTAAGTTTGGGGGTGTTTGATAAGTGTGGTTTATACCCACTTATTACGGTATTTTTAGCTTACTATTTTGTTATATTTCGAGATATTTAAATGTTATTTATAGTTTATTTCATGTTTTATTTGTATGAGCATTAATACATGGATCGGGGAACAATTGCACGTGTTTTGGGAACTTTCGGGAACACAGGACGAGCAACGGGAGCATTGGCACCATGGCACAGATCATCAGGCGCCATGGCACCTAAATCTCATACAAATCACATAGAATAAGGCGCCACAGCACCTAACATTTATAATTGAAGGCGCCATGGCGCCCACTTTCATGATAAATACATATGGCGCCATGGCCCCAATTGGAATAAAGAATAGAGGCGCCATGGCGCCTCCTCAATCAATTTGCCCATACATAATATAGAGGATTTGGCGCCCATGCGCCAATTTGATAGGCCGCGGCGCTGCGGAAGAAAAAAAGTCAGATGCGATCCAGGAAATTAATTTTAGGGTTTTTAAGATCCCTAATGATAACCAAAGACTCACAGCCTCAACTATAAATATAACAGTTTATCCAACACTCAAGGGGAGTCTAATACACTGCACAAAACATCAAAATAAATATTTTAGAGATCCAAGGAGGAGGATTGAAGAGCAACAAGAGGAGATTAAGGCGGTGACGTCCGAGGAGGAAGAGATTCAATTCGGGTTTTATCTTCTTGTTTCTTTCTTAGAACTCTAATGATTTCCATTAGATTCATGATTTGTTATTCATTGTTTTTATCTTTTGTCATGAATTAAACTCCTTAATTTTGGAGAATGATGTAATCTATGCTTGAACCTTGTACTTGTTTGTCAATTTTGTTATGAAGTTTTATTGATTTATTTATATTCTTTTGAGTTTAATGCTTCTTGATTGCTGCCCACAATTTGAGATGATGAATGTTTAGAATCTATCACTCGAGAGAGGGGATTTTGAATAGATCTAAAGAATATGACCTAGGATTTTATAGAGTTCGAGAGAATCTGTAGTTCCTTTGAAGTCGTTAACATAGAATCACAAAGCGTAACGAGTTATTAACTACTAGATTTTTATAAAGATATCGAAGTCTGTAGTTGATGATATTTTCACTGTTGCTCGAGAGAGGGAGTGAATATTTTAGGAATCTTGACTTATAAATAATATAACTGAACAATGATGAATTGGCATGACAAATACATAGGTGACAGCAAGGTGAAATCAGGATTCAGAATCTCTATCGTATTAGTTCCTCATATTTTATTGTTTTTATATTTATCTATTATAAATATTTATTATTTGTTTTCTAAATAAAGTTAGGATTATCAATTGTAGTACTTAGTGCGAGTTAACACAATCCATGTGGGTTCGACACTCTTTCACTGATTTATACTAAAACTTGACACCGTACACTTGCGGTACGATATAAAAATATGACAACAGCGAACATTGCACGTTCAACTATAATTCGGGGTGGCAGAGCTATCAGAGATCATCATATACAGAACCAATATATTTCACTGAACCATAATATCCATCTTATCCATCATCAACTTATGATCTTCCTCAAGAACTAGAACCATCAGTGGAAGATCGGGTGATTGACATGCTCGAGACACGAGAAGAATGGTTGGCTGACATGCTCAAGAAATGGGAAGCTAAGTTAGATGCAATCTTTCAGAGTAAAGCGGTAACTTTACAGAGACTGACAGATCAGGTGAGACAATTAACAGAAAACTGAAACTACATAACTCACGGAGCATTTTTTGATGACACTGAAGAAACGTTCGAGAGCCAAGAGTTTCATTATGACACCTTAACAAGGGAAGAGGCTGGGGTAGAGGTATCAGAGCCCGAACATGCTAAGTCTCAGATTGATCATTCTCTAGTTGTTGAATACATATATGAGGAAAAACAAGTAGAATAGCTTCCAGTACCAGCCACACCAAAAAATGAGGATGAAATTATACACCCTCAAACTAATACTCTTGGAGCATGAATTGTACAGATGTCAGATGAAGAGCTAAATGTAGAAATTCAAAAATACATATGTGAAGAAGTGATGGAACAAGATGCAAGATAGAGGCAAGAGAAAGTGTATGAACATATTGAAAATATCGTGACACTAGAGGAAATATCACAACATTGGGGAGTACACATCAAGGACACCACCCAGAAGCTTGACGGAATGGTACAACCATTCAAAGTCAAGCATCATACGAGACCTCCTGATTTAATGTTGTTCCTTTCACAGACCACGATAGTTCAAAAGTTCAAAAGGGTGGCGCAAACACTGATTGGAACAAAAATTTATTTGCCACCTCATATGGAAGAGGCGATGGAAGAGTAATGCACATGGCATTGTCCTTTCAAAGACATCCAAAACCACACTGAAGCCTCCTTGACGGATGGTCTTCAGTCACGTCTGGCTGAAGACGTAAAATTTAGCACTAGTAGGGAGGCAACCCTTGTAAAATTTTTATTTTTATTTAAATTTTTATTTTACGTACACATGTTGTATAGTTTTTTTTTTTTTTTTTGTGTGTTATTTTTGTAGGAAAAAACACAAACATAGAATTTAAGGCAGAGCAAGTCAATCTACCAGTGAAGACGAGAGCTATCAAGGAATGGTGTTTGGCAAATCACGAAGATAAAAATTCAATTCATTAGAGATGACTTGAGTAAGGAGTCTTTAGATGACATATCATTAACTCTTGAAACACATCATAATGGATATGTTCATCAAGTGATTCGTACGGTAGTGTTGTTCCATCCTCTTTATTTTGTTTTGTATCGCATTGGGGACAATACTAGGTTTAGGTTTGGGGGTGGGGTTGAATGCTTTTATTGTTTGCTCTGTTATTGTGTTTCTTGCATGTTTTGATTTTTACGTGTTTTAATTTTTTCATGCCAAAAAAAATGTGTGTCTAATGATGAGATTGTTTGTCTTAGTTAAAAATTTTAGGAAACAATAAATGCTAATTTCACTTTTATCCTAAACTTTGAGCATAATATCTAGGTCAGACTTATACGTACTAAAAAAAGAGTTCTGTAGCAGTTAGATAATAAGGAGTTGACGAAGTGACTAATTAAAATAATCGATGAATGATGAATGACCGTTTTCCTGAATATCTATTTCTGCCTGGATTTATTTATGATATGAGGTATGAAAATAATAATAATATTAACCAAGTTCTTACTTAGTAACCGGACGTCTTGCCTAGCAAGCAGTGACTGTTCGCTTCAAACGATACGACTTGAGTTAGTTAGATAATAAATAAGCTTCTACTTAGTAACCGGATGTCTTGCCTCAGTAAGCACTGATTGTTCGTGTCAAATGGTAGAACTTAATAATAAAGCTTTTACTCAGTAACCATACATCTTGCCTCAGTAAGCAGTGAACATTTACGTTAAATGGTATAGCTTCAAAAAAAATTTCATACCATACTTTACGCATATTGTAGCAGACATAATAATTTTTAGATAGTCAGATTGGTTTGACCCATTAACTATTGAGAATTGAGACAAACTCACCTAGTTAATTACTTAGAATCAAAGATGTTTACAGAACTATTCACACACACTTAGAGTCTGATTTAGATACTTTATTCAAAGGAATGGATTTTAGTCGTAGTATGCATTTTGAAGATTCCTTTAACTTTGTTGCTAGAAATTCTCTGAGGACATTATATATATAGCTATTATTTTTGTTTAGTTTAGTTTATTTCTTTCTTTTGTTTATTTTGTTTTTATGTGTGATTGCATGTGCATGATTGACGTTTGTGGGTATCGTCACTGTAAACCCTCACGAGACTATAACTCATCCACTAAGGAAACCTAGGGGTTTAAAGGCTTGTTGCATATGCTAAATACAATCGTGATCCCTACGAAAGTGACTTGGATTAATTTAGTCTTAGTTAGTTATTTCTCTTGTTTTGTTTGTTTTGCTCGAGGACTAGCAAAATGTTAGGTTTTGGGGTGTCATGAGCGGAAAATATATTAATATTTACCGTCCATTTAACTTAATATTTTGTATAGTTTCTCGAGTTTTATGACGCGTCGCGATGCTCAACGATTACGCGTACACATGTCAAGAAATGTAACGCGTCGCGACGCGTAGGACTTATGTATCGCGACACCGAGACTAGATTTTTGCCTATGAATAGAAGTTGATTTCATTTAGAATTTTCATACTTTCCTTAGCTTTCTTAATAAGGAACTGAGGATTGTATCTTGTTTGTATAAATAATTATGTATTTTTATGTTTAGTAATAATAGTTTGTGTGTTTTTATTTTCTTTTATGTCTAGCTAATTTATTTTCGCTGGATAAAGGGTGAAGCTTTTAATATGATAATTTAGGTTAATCTCATTTATATTATAATATATGAATTGTGATCTAATAATCTGGATTAATTAATGGCAAAACTATATTACCGCCTATATGGTCGGTTTAATAACAACTTGGATTATCGCCTATATGGTCGATTTTGTATGACAACCGGTTACCGCCTATATGATCGGTGTAATTAGACTAAAATGGATTACCGCCTATATGGCTGGTTTTATATTTTTTTACATTATTAATTCACGAGAAAGCATAATGTGGTAATAATGTCAATTTATATATTATAAAAAGTGAGATTTCTAGGTTTCAAATATTAAAGGTGGATCCCCCAACCCCAATATTTTATTTTAATCTAGGGAAATGATGAAGCATAATATTCATGAGTTTAATAATTGATTTTCTTATATAATATATGGTACATTAGGCTTGTTTATTGAATCTAGATCTTAATGCTTCTTGTTGACTGATCACCAATGAGATTGATATGGTAAACGTAAAATGAACTTGATAAAAGATTCAATAGCACACGATCTCACCTTAGGAATTTCCTTATAGGATAGACATATACCTGTCGAGCGTGGGTAGCCATAATTGGAACTTGACCTTAATGAATTCGGATTTCTTAGTTAACATAGACATATAGTTAATTAAGTAACTTTGGATGTTTGCATTCGACCATCGAAAGAGGATTTTGTATATCTTCGTGTTATGTTGAATAAATTAGTAGCAGCACACATAAGAATGGATTTGGGTTGTCCTAGTCTTTAGGAGTTCAGTAGTTTGTTTTAATTTGTTTCCTAGCAAATAGGAGTTTGTTGATGCAGGTTGGGTAGTGTTTATTTTCATGTTGCTTTCAGTTATGTATTTGCCTATTTATAGGCTGTTGATTTATCAATAAAACATAAAAAGTTTATCCTCTGTTTTATCCTATGTTTTTATCATGTTCCAAGTTAACAAACTGATATATTACACATATATAGGAGAATCAATTCATCATTAGAATAATATTGTGTAGATTCACAACCCTAGATGATTTGTCTTTTCTTTATTTTCTTTGTATTTTTATTTATTTATTTTAATCAAATCCAACTTCAACCAACGAACAATCCCTTCTCACCCTAATTAGATACATGTTAATAAATAGTGTCAATAATTAATAATCGTAAAGAATTAAGTCCCCGTGGGATCGATATTTTTATACTACTTGTGCGATATGTGCGCTTGCATATAGTGCATTTACCGCGGATCACTTCTTGATCTTTGTGAGTGCCTAAGTGTGTTTACAAATTTATTATTCAAAATACTTGTGGTTTGTGAAAATCTCATCGTTTGGGTAATTGTAAATGTTCGTGAGTGAACCTACGGAGAAAACTCACCGTAGATATTTTTGAGTGAGCCTAT
Source organism: Zanthoxylum bungeanum (assembly GCA_019454045.1). Lineage (NCBI taxonomy): Eukaryota > Viridiplantae > Streptophyta > Magnoliopsida > Sapindales > Rutaceae > Zanthoxylum > Zanthoxylum bungeanum. The sequence continues at coordinate 70,853 of SKCR01045589.1, read as the reverse complement.
ATCTAAAACTCAAAGTGTAAAGGTTTGGAGTGAACCTTGTGTAAAACTATTGGTTGCGCGTGAGCCACGGAAAAACACGATTGATAGTGAAAAGCTTCAATCGCGGCTTGGAGGAGTGGAAGTAGGTATTGTTGGCCGAACCACTATAACTCACAGTGTTATTTTCTCTATCCCTTAACTCTTTAGTTACCGCAAGTTTATTTTTGTATTTACTTATATATTAGAAGCTTGCATATAGGTAATATTTATTATTTGAGAAAATATACCTTAAGCTTAATCGGTAAAATAACTTAAAATCGGCAAAGATTTATATTTCCGCATATTTAGACCATAATCGAATTCATCCCCTCTCTTGAAAATATAGAGATTGGTTGTTGTATTTGCTTGTAGAATATTTCAATAGTAAGTACATTATATGTATCATATTTTTTTCATAATCAGTTTCCCGATGAGAGGGTTTAATGAAGGATGTATAAGGCGTTCTTTGATTGGAGATTAGCTCGTATAGAATGGACACAGAGAGACGGTTCTTTGCGTACGAAAAAGTGCTATTTGGTTTTTGCATTTTGGCAAATGGAAAGTCGAGATGGTAATTGGGATATCTTGATATTGGTCTTGCCGTAAAAAATTATTCTAAATCGTGATCAGTTTTTTGAATATGAATGAATGATTTGAGATTTCGATTTTAACTAAATTTTTTTGGGGATGATTTGAGAATGACTTAATATGGAATTATGTAGTGGATTTTTAGCAATTAAAGTGCAGACTTGTATCATTCTATAGAATTGATTTTGGGAAATTATATTTTTAAAATAAAATAAGGCAAGAATTTTGTATCTATAAGATTTGAGAATGCTTGCATGATAATAATTAAAGCTTCAAATGTTTTAAATCCGTAAAAATGACTATTTTATGACAAGACATTTGAAGGTAGTCTTTGTGTTTTTTAAAAGATGAAATAAAGATGAATTCATATAATATATATATATATATATATATATATATATATATATATATATATATATAATATATGTATTATGTGTTTAGCAAGAACATATATTCACATCTAAAATTACTTAGATATAGAGAGAATTACGGGATCGGCATATCCCCACCTTAGTGCAAAGTCGATAATCATATATTTTCTAACTAGAAGTGAACCAACATGATACACATATTGTACATAAAATTTTTACAACATCATACAATTAATTTAATACGTAACAAATAATAGGTAAATGAGCCTTCATGGAAGTCCCGAAAAGCTTTGTAGAACTCTTCGCCCGTAGAGTCAGATCTACCTATTTTACCTGTATCAAATCTTTTATACGTCGAAGAAAAGACGATAATTCTTGTAAGAAAATAGAAAAAACACACCAACACAAAGGTTAGAAATTTACTATTATAAAGAGTAGATCCACGGATTAAAACAGATATGCGAAATAAAAATCCACAAAAGCCCCCAAAAAAAAAAAAAAAATGGAGAAAGGCTAACGGAAGATCGACAGCCGAAGAAAACAAAAAGAAAAAAAAAAGAAACAGAAGACTGGGAAAAAGAAGACGAGAAGAACAGATCTGGAGAAAGAAGCAAAAAAATGGAGGGGAGTGTGTTATGAGTTTTTGCTTTTGCATTTGATTATTTTTATTTACTCAGGTAGTCTTTAGTTTGAATTGATCACGATCTCGGGATTTATTTGAAATTCCCGAATTACACACGCAAGTACACGTATCGTTCAAGTATATAAATGTATCGATCTCACGATAACTTATATGTAATGCTATTAATTATAGAAACTAACTCCTAACAAGTACCTAAAATGATTGGTAGAGGTGTGATGAGATTAATCTAAAACAACAATAAAATTAGTAAAACAAGATTAAAGTTGATTATAAGGTTAAACAATGATATGCAAGTATTCAGGGTTGTGAATCCTACTAATATTCTACTAAGGATGAGTTAAGTACCTTATTCCCGTGTGAAATGCCAATTTACAAATCTGAAACACGAATGTATTCATAAGCCTCTTCCGATGGTCAGATGAAAATATTCAAAGTTACTGATTAACGATATCTCTATGTTAAAGCAACTCCAAATTCATTAAGATTAAGTAAGTTTCATTGTGGCTACACCCGCCCTACAGGTATATTCCTATCCTGGAGAGAAATCTCACATTCAGATCCCTCGAAGTGAAATCGTGTGCTATTGACTCTAAGGCTAAACCTAAAATCTCTTTTCCAAGTTCATTTTAAGTTTACCAAATCAATCTTATTGGTGGCCAGTTCAACAAGACACATTAAAAACTGGAATCAATAAGTAAATCAAAACTTCACACAATAAATAAAATACTAAACTTATAAAATCAAAGATATTAGTATTCATCACAACCTCAGATAATATGTTTAGCTACAACACATATCTAGAATAACAAAATGCATAATAAAGAATATAATAAAATGAAAATAAACAACTTTAAGTAAAATAACAATAATGAAAGAAATGTTGGAGCTAAGGGTTCTACTTCTAATACCTCTAATATAGATTACTCCCTTTTTCATTTAGTTCTTGAATTAATTAAACCGACCATATAGGCGGTACATGTCATTTGTCCAAAGTCCAACCGACCATAAAGGCGATATAAAATCATATAAACCGACCATAAAGGCGGTATCAAGGTTAGCACATAAACCGACCATATAGGCGGAAACTAAGTCCAACATGTAAAACCAGCCATAAATGCGATTAATAATCAATTCCAAATTATTAAATTAAGGGAGAAATTCTATACTAGAGTATTAAAAGTATTACCCCAACCTCCAGCATATAAAAGATTACCTACACATAATTAAAATAAAAATGCACAAAATAAAAATAAAATAAATAGAAATAAATTACAAGAAAATTAAAACACACAAGATGCTTCTTCAAGAGAGTTATGGAGAGTTTTTCCCCAAAGAAAGCATGAAAAAATTACAAAGTTTGGCTTTGTATTTATAGGCAAATATAAAGGTTTTCACCAATTTCTCCACCAAACATGCATGTTTGGTGGAAGTTTGACAATTTCCATTTTTTATTTTTTTTTTTTTTTTTTTTTTTTTTTGGTTTTAAAAAATGACATTAATAATTACATATAACACACTTTCAGATTTTTCATCAATTTCAGTCATGAAAACTTCAGAATTCGAAAGTCCTATGAATGTCAAAGTTGTAGATCTTTGAGTCTTCTTTCATTTGGAACTTGAATCACCTCAATCCGGTATCGGAATGAAAAATTATGGCCAAAATACGAAAATTGCGCAAAGTTGAAATTTCCGAAATTGTACTTCGTTTGAATGCCACATTCAAATTTCCAACCTCTAAAATCCAAATGTCAAATCCAATTTTTTCCATTATTTGTTTCATGCTTCGTCCTAAATGATTTCATTGAGTCCCGATTTTATTTTATCTGTAAACTAAACAAAAATACATCAAAACGTTCATAAAACCCGAGAAACTATATAAAATATTAAGTAAAATGACTGTAAATATTGATATATTTATCGCTCATCATGAATCAACTAAAAATTCAAATATATAAGTTCTAATGAAAATAAAAATAAAATAGTACATGCAATATTAATTTATGAGTAATTTTCACTTTTTATTTTTTACCCTAATTTTGTGAGAGTGAATCCAAATTCATTATCTTTCAAGGAAGGAGTTTAAGCTCATGTCGTTGCATATGAATATTAAAATATTTGAAAATATTAACTTATCTCTATTTACAGAAAAAAAAAAATATGACCACGTTAATAAAATTATTCAAAAACTTTTTGTTTTTCAACAATGATGGATTGATGTTTTCAACAAATTAGTGGGTAGATTGAAGATGTTAAAATATTTAACGATAAATAGAAATTAATTTATCCGGTAATGATATTTTTTACCCTTGACGTGAAATTATAGATAAGAAATTATCGTAAACTTAAAGGGTTGTTACACTAACAACATAATATTATTGTACTGTAAATTTTTTCCATAATGTGTTGCCTGTGGCGTGTGTGGGAAATAAGATGCTTCACCCAAACTTATTTACAAACTACATTATTGCAATACCATTAGTATCATATGAGGAAGCTCGAATGCAAAGCATTTTGCATTAACATTTTTAAAATTTCACTCATTTTCCACATTTCTACGGAAGTAAGTTCACAACTTGTCAATGGGCTCGTAGCACAGCCTATTGGTAACTCATGTCCCTTAATATGTTGAATGGCATGAAATTGAGTTCTTGCAGTAGCAATGGAGGCTCAATTATCTTAATTTATCCCATTTAATATATGTATTAGAGGTAGATTTCTTCCCCAACATATACAGATTTTTACGAGGTTCAAATATCTCATCCTACATCTATGGGTCAAATCTCAAATCTAAAAGGCTAAATAAAAGGATATTCCTTATAATAGGAAAATATATCTTATTTAAGACAAATTCTACTCTCACAATATAAATTTGCTTAAAAAGTTATAAGGCAATTTTTACAAGGAATTACATTAATAACTTAAGTAGGAAATAAATACCTTAACAAATATTGAGAAATAATAAAAATGTAATAGTAAATTTATAACAAAATATAAGGATTATAAAATTAATAATAAAATATTAAACTCTAATATGTTTGTGCACTTTTTTTATTCCAATTTTGGTTTGTCTCTACTATCTTTTGCTATTTTCTATTGATCTTATCCTTTGTTAGTCCGCAAGAAATAGGGAACAAAATTTCTAGGAAAGAACAAATGACTATTCCATTAGTCTTACTTTCGCATTTCACATGTTCCTTCAATTTGTCCATTGAAGACTTTTGTGTACATTTATATATATCCACACAAAATTTAGAGCTCATAACAAAGCATTAGGCTCATTTCTATGAGATAGATCTTGGAATAAAAATAAAAGTAGTACATGTAATATTAATTTATGAGTGATTTTCACTTCTCTTTTTACCTCAATTTTGTGAGAGTAAATCCAAATTCATTGTCTTTCAATGAAGGATTTCAAGCTTCTATAGTTGCATGTGGATATTAAAATAGTTGAAAATATTAACTCAACTCTATTTACAATATAAAAAATTATGGGTAGATTGAAGAAAAATAAAAATTAACCTATCCGGCAATGATACTTTTTGCTCTTGACGTGAAATTAGAAATAAAAAATTCCTCGTAAACTTAAAGGTTATTACATCAACAATAATACAACATAATATCATTTTATTGTAAAAATTTTCCTTAATGTGCTGCCCGGGGCTTGTGGGAAATAGGATGCTTCACCCCAAGCTTGCTTACAAACTACATTGTTCCATTTAGGGATGGCAGTGGGTAAGGCTTGATACGGATTTTCTATTATCAAATCTGCACCCGTATAAGTAAATAAATACCAAACTCGCACCATACCTGCTACGGGTTTTAATTTTCATTATCAAACCCCGACCCGCAAATAAAAATAAATTACCAAACCCGCACTGATACCCAACAGATTTTTTTATGGGTTTTTAAAATATTAAATTTATTTATACTCTTAATAATACAATCTTTTTAATTAAAAATTTATAATTTTTCATAACATACAAAAAAAAAAAAAATTTGAAAATTTACAAATTATGACACATAAATAAAAGTTTAAAATATTTATAACATAATATCTAATTATATCATCACAATTATATCTATGAATCACTAGCTGAATATCTTTCATTATGTTAAATTTATATTATCAAAATTATTGAACCATCACGAGCAGCAATTCAAAAATATTAAGAGATAGCAATTCAAAAATTATAAAAAAGTGAGTCATTTTATAAAAGAGATTTGTTTGCCCTAAAAATATAAAATAAAAAAAATTAAGCTTACGGGTAGTGGATAACCCATGCGGGTATCCATTGGTTCTGCTTAATACCAAATCGTAGCAGATTCTGTTTTAAATTACCAAACCCGCCCAAGTATTACCAAATCCTACCAATTGCGAGCGGATTTTTGCAGGTTTGCGAGCGAAATTGCCATCCCTAGTTCCATTAATATTTTTTAAAATTTCACTCATTTTCCATGTTGCTATGCAAGTAAGTTCACAACTTGTCAATGGGCTCATAGCGTAGCCTATTAATAACTCTTTAATTACCAAACTCGTAGCAGATTCTGTTTTAAATTACCAAACCCGCCCAAGTATTTACCAAATCCTACCAATTGCGAGCGGATTTTTGCAGGTTTGCGAGCGAAATTGCCATCCCTAGTTCCATTAATATTTTTTAAAATTTCACTCATTTTCCATGTTGCTATGCAAGTAAGTTCACAACTTGTCAATGGGCTCATAGCGTAGCCTATTAATAACTCATATCCCTTGATATGTTGAATGACATGAAATCGAGTCCTTACAATAACAATGAAGGCTTAATTATCCTCATTTAATGTGCATTGTAGGTAAATTTCTTCCCTTATATATGTGGATTTTTACGTGGTTTCGATATTCAATTCTACATTCATGGGATAAATCCTAAATTGATAAACCTAAATAAAAAGATATTCTTTAGAATAGGAAAATATGTCTATTAGGATAAATCTTATTCGCATAATGTAAGCTTACTTAAAAAATTATTAGGCAAATTTTACAATGAATATTAATAACTTAATTAAAGAATAAATACCATAACCAATATATGAAAAATAATAAAAATACAATAGTAAAATATAAAATCTTATAAGGCTTATAAATTTTAATAATAAAATATTAAACTATATTCTTCTTTGCCTTTTATTCCCAAATTTTATTTGTCTATACTATCTTTCGCTTCCGATTTGTCTCTACTATCTTTGGCTTCCATGATTTTCTATTGATCTTATAGTCTACAAGAAATTGGGAGGAAATTTCTAGGAAAGAACAAGTGATCATCCTATTAGACTTGTTTTCACACTTCACATGCTCATTCAATTTGGCCACAAAAGACTTTTGTATACATTTACATATACCTACCCACACAAAATTGAGAGCCCATAAAAAAAAAAAAAAGCATTATGCTCATTCATATGAGATATATCTTGGAATAAAAATAAAAATAAAAATAATACATGGAATATTAATTTATGAGTGATTTTCACTTCTCTTTTTACCTCATTTTTATGAGAGTGAATCCAAATTCATTGTCTTTCAAGGAAGGAGTTTAAGCTCATGTAGTTGTATATGGATATTAAAATAGTAAAAAATATTAACTCACCTTTATTTACAATACAAAAAAAATATGACCGTATTAATAAAATTATTTAAAAATATTTTGTCTCTTCAATAGTGATGGATTGATGTTTTCAATAAATTAGTGGGTAGATTGAAGGTGGTTAAAATATTTAAAGATAAATAGAAACTAACCTATCGAGTAATGATAGTTTTTTTCCCCTTGACATGAACTTATAAATAAGAAGTTCCTCGTAAACTTAAAGGGTTGTTACATCAACAATGATACAACATAATATCATTGTATTATAAAAATTTTCCTTAATGTGCTCCCGTGGCGTGTGGGAAATATGATGTTTCACCCAAGCTTGCTTACAAACTACATTGTTCCAATACCACTAGTATCATATGAGGAAGCTAAAATGCAAAGCATTTTGCATTAGTATTTTTAAAATTTCACTCGTTTTCCACGTTGCTACGCAATAAGTTCATAACTTGTCAATGAGCTCATAGCGTAGCTTATTAGTAACTCATATCTCTTGACATGTTCAATGGCATGAAATCGAGTCCTTGCAATAACAATGAACACTCAATTATCTTCACTTCTCTCATTTAATGTACATTGGAGGTAAATTTTTTTCCTTATATATGTGGATTTTTACGTGGTTCCGATATTCAATCCTACATCCATGAGATAAATCCTAAATTAAAAATCCTAGATAAAAAAAATATTTCTTAGAATAGGAAAATATATTTTATTTAGAATAAATCTTACTCGCAAAATGTAAGCTTGTTTAAAAAGTTATTAGGCCATTTTTACAAGGAATTAAATAATTTAATTAAAGAATAAATATCCTAACAAATATTGAGAAATAATAAAAATATAATAGTAAAATGTAAAATCTTATAAAGCTAATAAAATTTAATAAAAAAAATTAAGTTATAATATTTTTTGTGCCTTTTTTTTCCCCCTAAATTCGGTTTGTCTTACTATCTTTTTGCTTCCATAATTTTTTATTGATCTTATCATTTATTAGTCTGCAAGAAATAGGTAGGAAATTTCTAAGAAATAACAAGTGACCATCCCGTTAATCTTGTTTTCACTCTTGACTAGTCTTGCTTTCCCACTTCATGTGCTTCTTCAATTGCTTTTGTCAAATTTCTTTTGCATTAATTGCAAGTGGAGTAGCGGATGATTCGAATTGGAAAATTGATCCTCCCACCCCTCCTAACCACTCCCCCCTTTTGTCTCCCTGTAAAAAGACTACAATGCCCCTCTCTTTGTAATTATCACTCATTCAATTATTATGCATTGTAAAACTATATATTATATATATATTAATTTAAAAATAATTATATACTAATTATAACCCTTTTTCATTTTATTAATTATATTTTTTTTTTTTACATTTTTTTTATTTTTGTTAATAAATATTACAAATTATGTATTTATTCATTTAATTTTTTTGATTCATTTTTAATTTAATTAACACTACTTATGTATAAAAAAAAATAATATAATTTTACCAAATAAAATTATTTATAAAATAATTAGAATTGATTCGAAGTATTGGTTATATCACAAAATACGCCAAAAGGAGATTTTGGAGGCAACATGTATTAGAATTTATGTTTTTATATTTTTAAGTGTAATTTTTTATGTTGTTATTTGTAATATTTTTTAAATATATATATATATATATATATATATTGATTTAATACATACAAATTTTTTTATAATACATAAGTAATGTTAAATAATTTAAAAAAGAATAAAAAAAACTAAATGAATAAATGAACACAAAATAAATAACAATAAATATGAAATTTGTAATATTTATTAAAAAAATAAAAATATATATATATATAAAGCAAAAAAATATAAATTTTAAAAAATAAAAAAAATTAATTAATAAAATAAAATAAGTATAAGGTATTTTAAATATATGTATATTAGGGTATATTTGATTTGTTGAGGGAATGAATTTCTAAAAATTAAAGGGACAAAATCGGAAATACCCAAGAGGATAAGAGGGTGATTGTTGTCAGAGGGGGTGAGGAGTAGCCCTCTTCGAATTGATCGAAGCACTAGGTGGAAATACCATGTGATGTGATGTGACTACCACTACCAGGTATTTTAAGAAATATAGCATAAGGTCAAAACAAATATAGCATTATTCGGAGGTTCGAAGAGTGCCGTGTCTGTGTGTATATATAGAGCTCATAATGTCATAACAAATATAGCATTATTCTCATTTCCATGAGATAGATTCTACAGGATCTGACTCAATTCTAGCAGCATCTGACCCATCACAAAGCATTAGGCAAAACTCAAAAGAGTATTGGGATGCATCGGTATATGTGTTTTGATCGCCTTTTATGATAAAACTTGTACAAATTTTCAACATCCAGAAAAATTAATGGAGAAGCTTCAAGTGGCCGGTCAAAAGGGAGTCGTCAAGAAGAAGTCCAAGGTTAGATGTGTTGGATATGGCGAGTGCGAAAGGAATCATGCGGTGAATAACGGAGGATTTGCTGTGGATGGCTGCAAGGAGTTCATTGCCGACGATGAAAATGGGGATAGTGCTCTTAAATGCTCTTGTTGCGGCTGCCACGGGAATTTTCACATAATAGTAGAGGAAACTGATCAGGTAGGTTTTGAGAAATATTGAGAACTCTTTCTTTTTTTGGGTCTCAAATGTAAATCATAACAGAGCTCTTACATTTTATGATGAAATAATGTTGACAGGAAAGTTTGGTGTGGGAGAACAAAAAGAGAAGAAAAGAAGAAAGAAGAAGTCAGAAGTCAAGGTTTGGGATGATTTCACAAAGTCTATTGATAAAGATGGAATGGAATGGGCTATTTGCAAAAATTGTAATGGGCAGTTTGATGGTTCCAGTAAGAAAGGAACCACTCATCTCAAAAATCATTTAGAGTCAATGAAATGTCGAGCTAAGAGAAATGGTGGAGATGGAAAAATGAAGATGTATCAACCCAAATAAGAGATTTAACCACTCCCACTCCTGTTGTTATGAAAGAAAAATCACACGTGATTGATCTTATCAAACATAGCTTTGATGGATACGAATATTTTACAAAGGACCGAGATCCATCGGTATGAAATTCCAGAAAGGATGAAATACTCCAAGTGTACCAAGAAGAGAAGGAAAAACAGGACAAATTTCTTAGTAATCTCCCTTGTCGTTTTAGTTTAAACATTTATCATTTGAATTATAACTTGATGTTGATGGTACAATATATTGATGATAGTTGGGAACGGCAGAAGAAGATTATTAGTATCATTCCAAGGGAGAATTATATACAAGAAACGAAAAGTCTTGTTTGGATTTGAAGATTGATAGGAATATATGCTCTATACAATATGATGGTTTAGTGATAGATGATGACGATGAAGAGATTATTGAAAGTTGGTTTAGTCAACGAGGTTCACTTCCTTTTGCTGGAGTCGGACTTGACTTTCATGGCTTCATGCAGAAGATTGAACTTTTTATAGACGAGTGGGAAATGAACGAAATTGATGGATTACGGGAGTGTGTTGATTATGGGTATAAGACATCATCAAACAATGTTAAGTTGCAACATGCAGTAAATAACGCGAAGATCATGGGCAAGAAAGTCATTTTCAATGATCATTCCACTATGCCTTGTTTTTATAGTACTTTTGAATACCTTCCGGTTGCAGTGGGTTTGAAAGAAGCATTTAGTGAGCTGGAGAAAATAGATTCTGATTTCATTTCAATAAATTGTAGTTGTATTACTACGGCAGTTGTAGATATTTTGAAATTGTTTCGATTCCACAGCAGTGAAGATTGTCAGTTTGCAAAAATGCATCATACAAGAACAACGTTGATAAGATCCAAATTTATTTGGTCGTAGTAATTTTGACTCACGATTCAAAATGGATACAGTACAACGTTGGTATAAGGAGATTTATGGCAATGATGCTGATGGCTACCTTGAGAAAACCTTCAAATATTTTAGAGACGTTTACAATAAATATGCAAAGGACTCTGGTGAAGATTATAAAATGATGGACGCCATGGGGAGGCCATGCACATCTTCAACAAAATCAGACTTGATCTCTATCTCCATCACCTTAAAGTTCCTGCAGTTGAAGGATTTGACATACTAGCTTGGTGGCGTGGCAAAGCTCATTTTTATCCTATACTTTCAAGGATGGCTCGTGACTACTTAGCAATACCTATTGTTGACGGCAGATTTTGGTCTCAGGGCAATATAGGAATATCACCCCCGAGGTAATCCTCATTCAATAGTGAATTTGTTCGGTTATGGGGGAGCCGAAAGCAAATTTAGCAAAAGACAGATAAACACACCAATCAACAAGGAGATTTAACGTGGTTCGGTGGATTTGGATCCGACCTATGTCAACGGGCACAAACATGATGATACTTTTATTGCTCAAACACGATTCTCAGATTTTTTTTTTGTTTACAAGTCAGAGCTTGATGATTCAGATACTCTACTCCACCCTCTCAACTTGTCCCTCTTATGCACATTCTACCATTCTATTTATAATAGTGAAGAAATCAGATTCCTTCTCCTACAAGAATTTCCTAGTTGAAATACTTTCCTTTTCTCATAAAGATTCCTAGTCAAAACTATTCCCTTTTCTCATAAGGATTCCTAATCAAAACTACATTTACTTTCTTTATCCTACTAGGACTCTGACTCACTAGTTTTCCCCATGAAAGTAGGATAAATTGTCATCTTATCCGCAAGAATAGGGTGTCATCTTCCGGAGCACGCCTCGCCATATGCTCGGTCTTCATGAGGTCGGTCATAATGGTCATTTGAACTAAGAATGCCGCTGTCGATCTTTTAATTGTCCGGTCATCTGAACCCAAGTGCTCGGTTACCGATCATAAAGTGCTCTTAGTGGTCGGGTCGACATGAATGATTTCGACCGAGAAGGGAATTACCCTTTTTACCCCTGCCGTACTCCTTAAATAACATAGGCCCTGAAAACACCATCAACTTATGTCCCTTAGTTCTCGGTAACAACGAGTTTGCGAGTTGATGTCGGGAACTATAAAAAAAGATGGTGTGCTGATCGCCATGCTGGTGGTCGTTACAGAAATCACATAGAAATTGCCTTCGCCATCAACTAAGTCTTCTGTTTCTATCTTCATATCCTTGGTTATTAGAGATGCTGACCCTATTCAGAACGATTCTCCACCTCAAAGCAAATTGCTTACTTTCCATCAGGAAATGAAGTTCCTCTTGTTGTCCAAACTAAAAATGACTCCTCCTCTGTAATATTTGTACCAGAGATTTAGAGGTCCTGACCCCTGACTGATCCAATCTCGATTGTGAGGAGAAAATTTTGCCTCTGAGCTAACGATGATGTGCTCAGTGGCATGTGATCCTGTCTCGAGCTGTGAGAGATGCTCGGGCCTGGGGGAATGTTACGTCTCCAGTCCGAAGGGCTGATTCGGTGGGACGTAACCCGACCCCGAATGAAGAGAGGCACTTGGACCTGGGGGAATGTTACGTCCCCAATCCGAAGGGCTGACTCGGTGGGACGTACCCCGACCCCGAGCTAAGAAAGGCACTTGGACCTGGGGGAATGTTACGTCCCTAGTTTAAAGAATACCGACTCGGTGGGACGTAACCCGACCCCGAGCTGTATGGAACACTTGGCCCCTGGGGGAATGTTTCGTCCCCAGTTCAAAAGATAGATTTGGTGGGGTGTGGCCCGACCCCGAGCTGTATAACCAAGTGGCCTTGGCGGAACGAAATCCAGCCCCGAGCCGAATAACTGAATGGCCTCGGCGGAACGAAATCCAGCCCCGAGCCGAATAACTGAATGGCCTCGGCGGAACGTAATCCAGCCCCGAGCCGAATAATCAAGTGGCCTTGGCGGAACGAATCCAGCCCGAGCCGATTAACCAAGTGGCCTCGGCGGAACGAATCCAGCCTCGAGCAGATTAACCAAGTGGTCTCGGCGGAACGAATCCAGCCCCGAACCGATTAACCAAGTGGCATCGACGGAACGAATCCAGCCCCGAGCAGGTTAAATTAACCAAGTGGCCTCGGCGGAACGAATCCATCCCCGAGCACAGGTTAATCCTTGGGATTTATTCAGGTGGGAATTGTATCCATCTTTGAAACCCTGTCGACTCTGACTTGGGCGTCCCTTTGTCAGACCGACGAAAAAATAAAAACAAAACTTTCGAAAATAAAATCAAAAGGTGGGGGTGACTTAGCACTTGTCCCAAAGCAAAACTATAAATAACAGCACGGATTCCTTAAAACAGCGTCATGTCCGAGGTTTCCAAAACACAATTCTGAATCTTTCAATTCAGTGTCCCGGCGAACCAGGATTTGGATCAGAGAGCGTTTGAACGGTGAGGGCACATCCTCTACACGTCGGGTCACTGGGGAACCTGTGTATTGTATGAGGGCTCCTCCTTACCACGCTGGAGCAGGCACACGTCACAGGGACACAACGCATCCCCGTGCTGTGCCTCTCTCGGATCCAAATGATAATGGATCAAAGAGTGTTCGGGATACTAAGGGCATTTCCCTCCTTAGGTCCGATATCACTGGAGCTAGCAATCGTCACGGGGGCATCATCACTCCCCGTGCTATGCTTTCCCACGGATCCATTACATCGGGTAAGTGAGGATCAAAGAGTGTTCGACACATTAAGGGCATATCTCTCCTTATGTTCGGTAACACTGGAGCAAGCAATCGCCACGGGGGTATCATCCCTCCCCGTGCTATGCTTCTCACGGATCTTATGCATCGAGTATGTCCCTGAATATTCGGAGGACCCCGAGCTAAAGAGACATTTGGTTCTGGGGGAATGTTCCGTCCCCAGGCCAATAAGCATGACTCGGTGGGACGTAACCCGACCCCGAGCTGTAACAAACATCAATCTTGGCGGTACAAGAGCAGACCCGAGCTTGAAAGAGACATCGGTCTTGGCGGTACAAGAGCAGACCCGAGCCGGAAACAGACATCGGTCTCGGTGGTACAAGAGCAGACCCGAGCCGGAAACAGACATCGGTCTCGGCGATACAAGAGCAGACCCGAACCGGAAACAAACATCGGTCTCGGCGGTACAAAAGCAGACCCGAGCCGGAAACAAACATCGGTCTCGGCGGTACAAGAGCAGACCCGAGCCGTAAAACAAATATCAAAATCATTGTGTGAGCCATAACAAACAAGCATAATAAAATGTCAACCTAAGTCAGAAGAGGTTTTACTCACCTTTTTGGGGATCCGTTGCCTTTCTTGCAACTCTACGAGGGTCACTACAAGCAATGCTCTTCTTAATACATCCTTTCTGCATCTCAGCATTCCACGCATCCGACCGGATGACTTCCGCTATCAACTTGGTCGACCTCAAAAACCGAATGGTCTATGTACACATTGAGATAGCCTTCTTTCACCAAGTCTATCACCTGCTCCCGCAGGTCTCTGCACCCATTCGTGGCATGTCCCCTTACGTGATGGTAGATATAGTATGCCCTACTATTTCCCTCATCAATCGGGAACTTCCTCAAAGTAGACTCGGCCAACAGACCTTTATCCTGGATTTCCTGAACTATCTGGTGAAATCCCTGACGATCGGTGATTTCCATCTTCTGCCATCGTCTTACTACGCGAGCTGCTTTTTGTTGAGTTCCCCACAGACGGCGCCAACTGTTGACGGTGGATTTTGGTCTCAGGGCAATATGGGAATATCACTCCCGAGGAAATCCTCCTTCAATAGTGAATTTGTTTGGTTATGGGGGACCAAAGGCAAATTTAGCAAAAGACAGATAAATGCACCAATCAACAAAGAGATTTAACGTGGTTTGGCGGATCTTGGTCCGACCTACGTCCACGGGCACAAAAAAGATGATAGTTTTATTACTCAAACACGCTTTCCATAGCTCTTTTTCTTTTTTACAAGTCAGGGCTTGATGATTCTGATCCTGATATTGGTTCTCTTTTTTATTCTCTATGCTCTCAGTAATCTCAACTCTCAACTCTCAACCCTCAACCCTCAACCCTCAACCCTCAACCCTCAACTCTGCCTTACAAGCACGCTTTCCCCTCCTATTTATAATAGCAAAGAAACATTTTTCCTTTTCCCATAAGGATTCCTAGTCGAAACTACCTTCACTTCCTTTATCCTATTAGGATACTGACTTATCAACTTTTCCCCATGAAAGTATGATAACTTATCTTCTTATTCGTAAAAATAGGATGTCTTATCTTCTGGAGCATATCTCGTCATATCCTCGGTCTTCATGAGGTCGGTCACAATGGTCTTTTGAACTGAGAATGCTGCTATCGATCTGATAATGCCCGATCATCCGATCTTAAGTGGTCGGTTTACCGATCGTAAAGTGCGCGGCCCCTCACTCATGTGGTAGGGTCGGTATTAATGATCCTGACCAAGAAGGGAATTACCTTTTTACCCCTGCCGTACTGCTTAAATATCATAGGACCTGAAAATACCATCAACATCTGTCCCCTAGTTCTCGGTTCCAACGAGTTATACAAGTTGGTGCCGGGAACTATATAAAAAGAACAGTACTCCTAACGAAATGATGGTTGACCTTTTTTTTTACATGTTTCTATTCCATTTTTTATCTTTCATAATCTGCTCCGAATAATCTTCTGCAAACGATCTCTCGAGGCCCGGCCATGAGGGGACAACCCGAGCCGAAAATTAGATCATGCGGTGGGACGTAACCCAACCCCGAGCTAAAAGAAAGACTTGGCTCTGGGGGAATGTTACATCCCCAGTCCAAAGAAGCCGACTCGGTGGGACGTAACCCGACCCCGAGCTGAAAGAAAGACTTGGCTCTGGGGGAATGTTACATCCCCAGTCCAAAGAGACAGACTTGGTGAGATGTAACCTGACCCCGAGCTGAGAGAAACACTTGGCACTGTGGGAAATGTTACATCCCCAGTCCAAAAGACAGACTCGGTGGGACGTAACCCGACCCCGAGCTGAGAGAAACCCTTGGCTCTGGGGGAATGTTACGTCCCCAGTCCAAAGAGACAGACTCGGTGGGAAGTAACCCGACCCCGAGCTGAGAGAAACCATAATGGCCTCCTCGGCGGAGCGAAATCCAGCCCCGAGCCGAATAACCAAGTGGCCTCGGCGGAACGAAATCCAGCCCCGAGCCGAATAACCAAGTGGTCTCGGCGGAACGAAATCCATCCACTAGCCGGATAACCAAGTGGCACACGAGGCCTCGGGGGACAAACCCAGCCCCGAGCCTACACCACGAAACCTCGGCGGAACGAATCCAGCCCCGAGCCGGTGGCACACAGAGGCTTCGGCGGAACAAATCCAGCCCCGAGCCTTGACAGATGCAAGTCATGGGGTAGTTACGTTCCGACTTCGGGAGTTTGATCCTATAACGAAGGGTTCACGCGCTCCCTCATACACTTCACCCCTTGAACCATAAGAATTGCCACTCCTAAAATCAGCAGGATCAGAATCCCTAGCTGTAGCACCTCTGCTACTGGATTCAGAAGCTGGATTATTCTGGCTTTCACTAGCCGCTGGAGGAGTGGCACTATCCTCGGCTGAATCTCCCAATTTTACATCATGTACTTTTTCGGACAGGCAAAGAGACATAGAATCATCTTTTAGTACATCTTCATGATCGTCATCTTCATCATCCGAGATGTCATTATCTTCAATTACTAATGCATCATCAATCTGCTGTTGAACTCTCTGACGATCGGTGATTTCCACCTTCTGCCATTGTCTTACCATGCGAGCTGCTTTTTGTTTGGAGTCCCCACAGACGGCGCCAACTGTTGACGGCAGATTTTGGTCTCAGGGCAATATAGGAATATCACCCCCGAGGTAATCCTCCTTCAATAGTGAATTTGTTCGGTTATGGGGGAGCCGAAAGCAAATTTAGCAAAAGACAGATAAACACATCAATCAACAAGGAGATTTACGTGGTTCGGTGGATTTGGATCCGACCTATGTCCACGGGCACAAACATGATGATACTTTTATTGCTCAAACACGATTCTCAGATCTTTTTTGTGTTTACAAGTCAGAGCTTGATGATTCAGATACTCTACTCCACCCTCTCAACTTGTCCCTCTTATGCACATTCTACCCTTCTATTATAATAGTGAAGAAATCAGATTTCTTCTCCTACAAGAATTTCCTAGTTGAAAAATTTCTTTGAAATACTTTCCTTTTCTCATAAAGATTCCTAGTCAAAACTATTCCCTTTTCTCATAAGGATTCCTAATCAAAACTACATTTACTTTCTTTATCCTACTAGGACTCTGACTCACCAGTTTTCCCCATGAAAGTAGGATAAATTGTCATCTTATCCGCAAGAATAAGGTGTCATCTTCCGGAGCACGCCTCGCCATATGCTCGGTCTTCATGAGGTCGGTCATAATGGTCATTTGAACTAAGAATGCCGCTGTCGATCTTTTAATTGTCCGGTCATCTGAACCCAAGTGCTCGGTTACCGATCATAAAGTGCTCTTAGTGGTCGGGTCGACATTAATGATTTCGACCGAGAAGGGAATTATCCTTTTTACCTCTGCCGTACTCCTTAAATAACATAGGCCCTGAAAACACCATCAACACCTATTATTAATCAGACTCAAATCGATTTACCTTGATAAAGGAAATTTATGTTATTAAATACTGCTCTAAAATTGATGCCGATATTAAATCATCTTTGATAAATTTAAAAGGATTGTTGTATTATCAAGCCAGATCTGAGGGAAATAAATAATAATTATGTAATTAGTAAAACTTCTCATTTTCTTTGTTTTAGCTCTTTATTAATTTTTTTTTTTTTTAAAAATCCAAAATATTTATGAGAAATATTTGATCGATGAAAATTAATGAGAGGAATAATAACTTGACAACAATTCTACATGTACACTCATTTTTTTTTAATGTTTATAGTGTATTATTAAGTGTGTTATTTATCATTTTTCATAACTCGTAAAATTGAATCCCTGCAATAGCGATAGAGGTTCAATTAATCCTTTATCTTAAAGGTAGATTTCTAATATTGACCTACATCGGAGGGTGACAAACAAACAGAATCAAGTATATTCTGAAGGCAAGATTCCAAAGCAACAAGAGCTGCCACAGAAACATGGCAAGCCCTTAGACCCCACCCTAATTTCCCCATAGCTAAAAGTTAGCTCTTCACCTGCTTTTATGTATTTTGAAGCGAAGAAGCAGAGTCGAGGCAGCATAGATCCTGAGCTTCGCACCAGTGTTGTCGACAGATTACCACCATCGCAAGAATGATTAATGAATCGAACAACGTTTCCGATTCTAGTGGCATCGATATTCATCCTCAAACATGCCTTTCCAGATGGAAGGTGCTCCCTCAAAACTAAAAGCGCGGAAGAAGTTCCGTGATTTGATGCATGTTCATCATAGATTTGTTGCCGCCGCCTTGCATCTTTTGTGGTTAAAACTTCCCCTATTATACAAACATCAAATGAAACAAGGTCTCTATAATATACATATCTTCTGTTCATAACCATACAAAAAGTAGATGAAAATGTTTCCCACATTCAAACAAGTTCAAAGCAATCAGTTATGCCCATAATGTTTCATAAACCTGATAAAATGGCAAGGATGAGCAGAGAAAGACCATAAACATCAGCCTAAACAGTAAATCCCAACATCGACTTGTGAATGCAAGTTTATCCACTTGATATAAAGGTCGTTATGACTATGAGGGCTACTGCCTGGTAACACAACTGCAGAGCCCATTTCCTGCCCTAAATCAAATTTACTGGGATTTACAGGAAAGCACATAAAAATCCACTTGATTCGCCCACTAACATTCAAATGCTAACCAAGTAGACGACATGAATATAAAATTTCCTCCGGTAAGCATAATTTAACACATATAGGCACACGGCTCACTGGATTGAACCTTGAGATATTTGGAAAATTGGACAGAGGAAGGAGGATGAGGAAAAATTAAATAATCAGGTACCAGACTCTAGATCATGCATTTTCTAAGAATAAAGTTTCAATATATTGTCAAGCTGGCATAAATATTATGCATTTCGTAGCAATTTCTTTTACACCAGTTATCCTCTCTTGAAGATTGGTAAACAAACTACAGCTGTATCTTATCACACACATAAAATACAACTTGAATATAATTTATACCAATGTGTTTTTTTTAATATACCCATGGCAATCGATTACTCGTACATACTATATATCCATCGATTAGGCAAATAACCACAAATTGCTTCCGATTAGGCAAAACAATAAACATTAAAACACATAAGGCTCATAATTTTGGAATTCAACACACCACCAAGGAGCTAGAATTATATGTAACAAAAGGACTCTAGATCATATCACTAAAACTAAAGGACTCTTGAGATATTGGCAAAAATGGACAGAGGAAGAAGAAAGAGAAAGGATATAATCACTCTAGATCATGCATTTTATAAAAATGAAAATTCCATTTAAGCATTTCGTAGCAATTTCTTTTATTACACCAGTCATACCCTTTTGAAGATTGGTAAACAAACTACAGCTGTATCCTATCAGACAACACAACTATAACTTGAATATAATTTCTACCACCGTTGATTTACTTGTACATAGTATATTATCCATCGATTATATAAGTTTAGTAAACGCAAATAGTTTGCTATCAAAAGCGGTAGGCAGGATAATGCATTTTGGTAATTCAACCCACTCATAAGCCACCTAAGCATATAGAATTTTATCTTATATATAAAAAGTTATAACTTAAAATACCTAAACGCCGCAATCCACCCAAACTACGCAGCGCCTTTAACGGCATAGAAAACAATAGAACCATATATTTTCCAATATACAAACATTTTCCAATAATCATTTACCTGCATACTCGCAGATGAATTGCCCTTGCTTTATGAATTGATCGGCATACAAGCCCCACCCTTTATTCACACTCCTCACAATCTTCAATCTCACTGACATTCCTCTCTGAGTCAACCGATTCCCACAATCAAACTCAGTCCGCACCCACAACTCAGTCCGCACTCACTCACTGTCCCTAACTCCTCCATTCCCGAAAAACACGGACACCCAAATACCCCATTAATATCACCACCTCCCACCTCAAAACACTCTTCACACTCGCACCCAGATACACTTTCACCCGACTCGCCCACCAGACTCACTGAGTGATCACCGAGTTCGACACAGAAAAGAGTTGGGTTTGTTAATATTAGCAGCCGCATCGGTGGAGCCCCAAAATTGGCGTGGTGGGGATTGAGAACGAGAAAGGGGGAGGATTATCTGAGATGGGGTGTACGTGAAGTGGGCGTAGGGGGTTTTATCGACGGCGTTGAGAAACGGGATCGAGAAATTCTCGACGGATCTGGAGGCGTCGAGAGAGCGGGAGAGGGTGATGAATTTGGAGATTTGGTGAAGGGTTTTTGCATGTTAGAGATACATTGGCGAGCTCCGATGGGGTTAACCATGGGAGAATTAAGTGAGCCCATTGAAGAAGGAATTGATTCTGGTTTTGTTCATCATCTTCTTCGCTGTCGCTTTTTTGTTTTTGGCCACTGACTTTAGCAGATTTCATTTTATGTTAAAATAGAATAAATGGTTATTCATAAATGAAGCTCTGTAATTTCATTTTATGTTGAAAATAATTACGATGCATTTTGATAATGGGAAAAGTTAAAAATTTAATTTTGTAATATTTAATTATTAAAAGAAATCATAATAAATAATTATAATTTTTTGTTATTAACTAAATACTTAAAAATTATGTTTTACCAAAATATAATTTTATCATTTCAGCAAAGTTCAAACCAAAAGACCAAACAAAATCTATTTGAAGCCAAAATAACATCAAACCACACTAAAGATTGTCATCATGATACTTGTCATTGTAATTTTACAAATACAAACTTTAATCTTTATTAAGTCATTTTTCATATGATTTTGAAACAATATTTATTATTTTAGACCGTATTTTGGTATTCAAATCATTTAATATTAATTGGATAAACAACCACTTAAATTAATGGAAAATATTCAATGATATGGATTAAAACTTATATTTTCAAAATTATATGGAGTAAATTGTTGTTATGATAATCAGTATGTGGTTGAATGTCATTTTTCTTTATGTGGAGGGGAAATACGACATCACATTGTGTTCAATGCAGTATCGTGACGTTAAATATGTGAAGGGGAAATATGATGTTGTATAAACATTCCTAGGTCTGAGTCTAAGTTTTATCGTATCAGATATGGATCACTTTGTTGAGATATATAGCATAAAGTTTATGTAATATGAAAACGAAATTATTATTTAAATAAAAGATGTGCTATTCATTTATCAAATTGTTGATTTAAATCGCACATTATAAATTATCTTGTATATCCTAAATTATTTATATATATTCAGGCTTGGTGTATCAATGTCATACATATAGGATTTAAGTCTGAAAATAGCAATTTAAAATAGTTCATATATAGCAAACAAAACATGTACTTTATTTATGGTTTATCTATAGTTGCGGTCCATTATACAAATATGTGACGACTTTCATCCAGGATTGTTCATGTGGTGACATGAGAATTGAGACACATTATATAATGTGATCATATAAGACTGAACCCAGACATAAATGAATTTCTTATAAATCTGTTAAATAAAGAAATTCATTTCAGTCTACTAGATAGTCATATATAGATTGTCTGAATCTTGAGTGTACTACGAACTTATGCATGACAAGTTATGTTGTTTGATTTACAAAGATGAGGTTGGTGAAGATATCTCGACCAATAGCTACATATTTTAAAGATATAGTTTAGTGTGTGGTTGGAGACGTTTTACATATATATGGAGTCTATTTCTTCTTGCGAGAAGTAGAGGAGTATCTTCCTTAAGGGTTGATTCGGTACTTGAACGGTCGGAGTGTTCAAGTCTCTTTATTACGAATAGAAAGATTAATTTTCATAATAGTTATGAATAAATCGTTCATTTAAGAATTAATAGTATTGAAGGTACAAAAATAATTAGAACGGTATAACATATATTATGACCCGGTTTTAATTATGATATATTTGTAGAGGGTCAATATATATGTAATGACTATATCGATGGATACCAACATAGTTCAGCTTAATAAAATATCTGCAGCGACGAGAGTGCAACTTTAGGTTTTTAGTGGAATAACCTTAAGTTAATAATTCAGATCATTTAATTAAATGGTTTTAATTAATTTACCGGGATTATTGGAGCTCAAAACTATATGTCTATTTGGTCCCCATAGTAACTCGATATACTGTGACAAATTATATATAATTAGATAGTTCAATTATAAATATAACTGTATTTATCTTAATTTAAAAAATTGAATCAAAATTTTTCCATCTCGAATTGAGAATCCCGATTGCAATATCAATATTTAAATCTCATTCATTATATGTGATTAAAATGAATCCAATGGTCATAATTATTTATGCTAATTTTTTATTATCAATGTAGCACACATTACATATTCTTCTGAATTTTCTTCTACTTCTATTTCGTCTATACTTTCAGTATCAAGAATTTCTTTATCTTTATTCATTATCAATAGATGTGTCAGAACATATTTCATAAACCTCTGATTCTTCTGTATTTAAAAGGTCAATTTCTACTTCACTTAATTCAGATTTTATATCTTCATAATCTTCTATTAATATTCTTACCTTTTTCTTGTTACAGTCGTAACTTAGGTGACCTATTTCTCCACAATTCCAACATTCACACTTAGATTTAGGTTTTCTATCTTTCTTTTTATTATTTTTTATTTTTTCTCTCGGTTTACGTTTATAATATTTCTTGTGTGATTTTGCTTTATGTTTTTTAAACCTTTTATATTTTTTGATTTTTTTATGTTTAAATTTTCTTCGTTTTTGTTTTGAAAATTTATAATCACATCCCCATTGAGTGGGCATATTTGTCTTTCACAACATAAGGCTAGACTGGTCTTTCTACTTTTGTTTAACAATATTCTTTGGTAGCATAGATCTTCTAATCTTTCTTTTAGAAATTTTATTCTACTTCCTAAGGTGTTTGGAGCGATTGTAGGATTTTGAGTTGCATATTTTTCATATTCCTTCATAAAATAAACATCCCAAGGACTTGGTAATTTCATAAAATATAAATCTCTAATAGGTTCTAATTGTTCATTACTAGTGTAGTATTCATAATAATATTTTTGAAATTCACAAGTATATTTGTTTATATAACACATTTTACAAATGCTTAGCTTTTGCATAGCCATTTTGGCTCTTAATTTTTCTTTATTTCTTTGATTCTGAAAATCTGTAATGAAATCTATTCCTAAAAATTCACTACTAATATAAACCGCCATAGTTTCTACTCCATCTCCTATACTTCTATCGAATGCATTTACTATACTTGTTCTTATTAAATTTCTTGTGGTATTTGTTATCCCATACCACCAATTTTTAACGTTTCCTTTGAAACTTGAATGTAACATATCATATTTTACTTCATCTTCTTCATCACTAGCGAAATATATGAAAAAATATTCCATTGACTTTGCCCATTGTTTTAAAGCTTCTTTTGGGTCTAACTCACAATCAAGATTTAGATACATACCATTATGAGGTATTGGTTGTTCTTCTGAATTTTTTGGTATAAATTGACTTGCCCAACTTTCTCTTTTGGAAGGTTTACTTCTATAAAACATTCCAAGCATAGCTTGTTCACTTTGTGATGCTCTAGGTCTTCTAGGGTTCCTAGATGTGCTGGCTCCTGGATCATTATATTCTCTTTCAGATTTTATTTCTGTGGGTCCACCAGTGTGTCCCATAGGCTCATCCATGTATACCTTCGGATTTAATTCTAATTCTTGGAGGTCAAAGATTAATTCTTCAATTTGATTCTCCATCTGAGCTTGAATTTTTAATAGATTTGAGTCTTTTATCTATTTCTTGTTCTTTTATTTCTATCTTTTCCTTTTTTGATGAGAGGTTCTCTCTTTTTAATTTATTTATTTCTTCTAGATCTTGTCTAATTTTTGGCAGTTGATTATTATAAATCCATTCATCAAAACTTCCTTTTTGGTAGCTTATATTTTCAACAACAATTTGTTCTTCGTTTCTTAATTTAATTAGGGCTTTACTTCTTTTTGAAGTTTTATTCTTATTTTTTATTTCTCTTTCTATAAAATTGGTTGTTATTTCTATATCTATGAATCTTTTATCTAATTCATCTAATTTTGTTAGAATTTTATCAATTTTTTGATTTATTTGTTCAATGACGTTAGATACTATACTAGTCATTTTATTTTAGGTACGTGGAATTGTTATACTCAAGTGCAGACCATACTACTGCCCATTCGGGTTCAGCTATGGAATTTACGTCTGAGTTTTCCATCCGATATACCTTATTAATCAACATTTATTTTGTGTCCTGGATTAAATGTTTCTTCAAGATTGTATATATCTTTTTTCAGTTTATAATTTTTATTTAACAGAAAAGGTGCTGTCTTTGAAGGACCTATTCCTTGCCTCTTATAATATTCAACATTCTTATCAATTTTTTGTTGAATATGTTCTTTTACATAGTTGATAATTGTTCTTTTATCATGTTTATTCAAATTATCCATCTTTGAGTTTTTTATTTGATTCAGAAGGTTCCTTCTATCCAATCTACTTTTCTTTTAAAGACCATGTTGTTATACCAGAATGCTTGTTTTGTTGTAGCTTCTAACATTCCCATAATCATTTTTATCTTTAATTCTAATTCTATATCTAATTTTATTGACTCAATTTGATTTTTAGCATTATTAATTTACTTTCTAAATTTAACAAATCTCCACTATCATCAATTGAGAGCTCATGTAATGCTTTGATGATGAAATTATTAATTTTTCATGATTACTCATTTTTTACCTTTTGTTTACTAGAGACTGTGAATATGACTCTTTCTTGTTCATTTGCTTTTATTATATTTTCAATCATAATAATTTTTAATCTGTTTTCTATATTCTCAGGTTTAGAGTTTATTTTATTTTTAAAAACTTTAAGTTTTTTATTTAAATTATTTAAATCTTCAATATCTTTTATTTCAAGATCCTCTAAACTCTTTAAAAACTGGTAAATGTTTCTTTTCATCTTAATTGGATTGTATTTCATCTAGAATACTTGGCTCTTGATTAGAACGCTGCCTAGCTATTAACTGGTTTACCTGATTTCGAGATAATCTAACTCTATTACCTATAGGGTCTACAAATCCTGGTACTATACCTTCATCTTCATCATCTATTATATGACGTCTATGTACAATATTATGTATAGTGTGAACTGTATTTTCATGTAAACTAGGCTCTGATACCATGCTTGACGGAGGGTTTATTAGAGTGGACGGGACCACTTTTTCAAAAATATAAACTAAGCCATTTTTTACTTTTACATATAAAATATTTAAATCTAGTCTTAATTTTACACATAAAATTCAAAATATATTGATTTGCATACAAACTATTATCATTTTTTGAAGTTAGGTTTCCTGAATTTTCCTCAAATCATGTGTTCATAAAATTGTAAAATAATTTCATACTGTATAAAAATAATCTTTTAAGGCCTTACCTCGTCTTATTTGTTAAGCGCACTCTGCTACCATTCACCTCCTGCAGTGACCTTTGTCTGTATGCTGTTTGATGGATGATGTCTAACGGCCTCAACGCCTCAGCGACATATTATCCGATCTAGCAAAGCGACTCACTGTATGCTTTTGGTGTTGGGTTTAGAACTACTCTCAATTTCATAAATAGAATAAAGCAAAAGACTATTTTTATTTATATGCAAATATTTTACATATTTATAAACATAAGATTAACAGGAAGTTCAGTACTCCCTTAGATCTTTTAAAACATAATTTTAAACATGCTCTCAAAGATTGTAAGAAGACTCAAAAACTTTCGAACTCCCTTCTTCATCTTCAGCACTTTCTTTTATAGGCTTTAATCCTCCTGTTCATTGTGGACATTTGTTCAATTTTTATGGTGCCGACAGTTTGCTTTATGCGTGGCATTTTCCTGTGGTGCCGACAGTCTTTTAGAGGAATATAAATTTACACGCGTCTATCTTTTGATGCAGAAGCTTTATTTTTTCATGGTGGTCCACCACTCTTGTCACTCAATCTTTTCTTCTTTTTACATTTTTCAACGTTTTATGAGCTGTTCTTTTTAATTTTTTCTTTCCACTAGCTGATGTTGATGTTGATGTTTCAATAATCGACATGCTTCAAGCACTGTTTCTGGGCAGCTGGGCCATCTGTCTGTGTTTATCTGGATTATTTTTTCTTCAAGTTGTTTACACCTTCTTCCTTCTTCATATGGCATGATAATCATCCATCCAGGTCCGTGTTCATAGGTCTGATAACCCTTTTCATAGAATTCTTTGAACAGAGTTCCAATAACCTTGATTCCAATCGCTCTTCTATAGTGCATCCATCTTTTGTTGAAGAATGGCACTTTGTAGTCTACATCTGATGCTCTTAAAGAGACTTCTGTTACATACCCCATGGCAATTAAATGAAAAGCTTCATAGATTGTTTGTCCTTCGAACTCATGACTGATTGAATAAAACCTTAAATAGATATTTTCATTATCAGAATTATAAAATTCTCTGACAGCCTTTTGAAAATCTCTTGGTAGATTAGAAATTTTTTTTAAATTTTTAGATGGATAAAGTCTATCCAGAAATCCATATTCTGCCAATCTTTTACAAAAATTGGAGAACAATCATGTACACAAGTAAACCTTGGGTAAATACTATGTTTATCTTGTAAACGAAAATAAGCTTCTCCTTGTTTTATTTCGTAAATAAGTTTTGCAAAATCAAAATACTCCTTTTCCCATGTAGAAAGAGGTTTTTCGATTGAAAATGAAACTGATTTTCTTTTTTGAAAATTTTTTAATCTGTCAGATTCACTTTGACTACTGCTTCCTCCCATAACAAAAGTTCTGGGTTTTGAAGTATAATCAGGTTTTAAAGATAAATCTTTAGTTACACTTTCCTTTACACCAGAGGGTGGTACTGGCTGTGAGCTTTGAGAATTTATACTTGCTTGAGGCTGCAAGTTGCCTGGAATATACACAGATTGAGGTTGCTGTTGTGATTGTACGTTTGCCTGAGTTTGCAAACTTTCCTGAACATCCTCATAAGGATCTTGTGAATACCCAGCTAGAACTGGTGTTCCTTGTTCACTCCAAAATTCTTTTGCAAAAGAATCAAAATCTTATGCATATAGGTCTACAGCTTCAAAAAGCTCATTGTACTCATCATTGATTGATGACAACTTTACTTGGAAATCATTGACTTCTTGATGAACCTTATGTTTAAAAGTCACAAAATCTTGTTCTATAGCATGCTGCCTTTGTTGTACCTTGAGTAATTTACTCATGATATTATTGATTTGATCGACCAAGTTTTTATCCATGTTCTGGATATCTGCTTAAATGATCTGCCAAGAAATTTTCAGATCCTTTAATATGTATAATATTAAAATTATAAAAACTTAATATAACTTGCCATCTTTGTAACCTTCTAAATTGAGGTTCTTGCGGTAATTTGTTAAAAATTAAACCTTTTACATTTGTTAGGTAGAAGAAATAGGGTAAATTTTCTTATTCCTCGAACAATTGCGAGTAATTCTTTTTCATTAGTTGAATAATTTATTTCAGCTTGATTAAAGGTTCCACTTGAATATCTACATATTTCTCCAATATCTGTTTTTAACAGAGCTGCCTAATATAAATCTGAAGCATCTGTTTGAACAATTAGGTTATCATTTTCATTTGGTAACCTAAGTTTTGGTAAATTTCTACATTCTTCTTTTAATTTTTTAACAGCTTCTGTATGTTCTACAGTCCATCATTTTGTATTATTTTTCTTTAATAATTTTTGTAAAATTGCACGCTTTTTTGATAAATTTTGAATAAAGCTTTCAGAATAATTTAGACATCCAGAAATTTTTGGATCATTTTTCTATCTGACAAAACATCAGGGAATTCTTTAATTTTTTCTGATATATGAGGCTGTAATTTTATACCGTTAGAACTTATAGTTAAACCTAAAAAATCAATTTCACTTTTCTTTATTTCAGCTTTCTTTTGAGATAAAATTATACCATTTGTTTTACATAGTGTAGAGAATTCTTTTAAATGTTTTATATGTTCTTTATAGGTTTCAGAACATATTAGTATGTCATCAACATATACTAGCATATGATTATTATTTTTACAGAAAATCTTGTCCATTTTTCTTTGATAAATTTGAGGTGCATTTTTTAATCCAAATGGCATTACTAACCATTCATAATGTCCGTTTGGAGTACTGAATGCCGTTAAAGGCACAGATTCTTTGGTTAACTTTATTTGCCAAAATCCTGATTTACAGTCAAATTTAGAATAATAATTTTTTCCTATTGCAAGATTAATTAAAACATTTTTATTAGGTATAAAATATCCATCAAATTGTGTTGCTTTATTTAATTCTTTATAATTTATGACCATTCGGGCCTTTCCTCTTTTTATTTCTGCATGATTTCTTACCATAAAGGCTGGGCTACTGTGTGGGCTTTTACTGGGTCGTATTAATTTTAGATCTAATAACTCTTTTATTTGTTTATTAAATTCATCTTTATCTTCTTTATTATAAGTCATTGGTTTAACTCTAATTATGGTAGTCGGGTCAATTAACTTGATTTCAGCATATTCTTTCTGAATATCCCATTTTTCAATTGAATCTCTCTAAAAATTGGGCATTAAACATGCAAAATTTACAAACCTTGAAATTATTAGCATTAACCTGAAGTTTTGATCATTAAACAT
Organism: Zanthoxylum bungeanum; assembly: GCA_019454045.1. Classification (NCBI taxonomy): domain Eukaryota; kingdom Viridiplantae; phylum Streptophyta; class Magnoliopsida; order Sapindales; family Rutaceae; genus Zanthoxylum; species Zanthoxylum bungeanum. The sequence continues at coordinate 41,769 of SKCR01045589.1, read as the reverse complement.
AAAAATAAGATATTGAACATGAAAATGAACATTAAACATGGAAAATTGACATCAAACATTAAAATAACGAATTTATTGTCCTGTATAGCATTAACATTACAATTTTGATATTAAATATGAAATTTGGGGCTATAAACATGCAAAATCGACCAACGTGAAAATTTATTAGCATTAACATGAAATTTAGGACATTAAACATGAAAATATGGCATTGAACATGAAAAAATTTCACAGGTAACATAAGATTTTGACATTTCACACGTGTACTCTTGCTCATCTAAAATTTCATTGCATTAACATGCAAATTTGGACATGTTTAGTATGGCACTAAATATGAAACGGTGCATTAATTTGAAAATTTAAGCATTAAATGTGAAAATATAGTATAAATATGAAATTTATGGCATTAAATATAAAAATTATAAAATCAGTACCTTATGAACATTAACTTGAAATTGTTGGCACTAAGCATGGAATTAAGGTATCAAACACAAAAATTATAAATTTATGGCACATGAAAATTTGGATATTAAACATGAAAATATGGCATTAAACATAGACAATTGGAAACATAAAATTTTATTAACATTAACATGAAATTTGTGGCATTAAACATGAAAATAAGACATTGAACATGAAAAATATTTTAACATATGGCATAAGTTTTTTGACATTTCACATGTGTATTATTGCTCACCTGGAATTTTATAACATTAACATGCAAATTTAAATATTAAACATGAAATATGGCATCACTCATGAAAATGGTGTATTAACATACAAATTTAAGCATTAAATATGAAAATTTACTTTAGACATTAATTGGAAATTTATCTCGTTTATTTTTTTCTTTTAACTCGCACATACATTTCTTCCCGTGTATATTCGGATTCACAATTATCAGATTTCTAACTTATTGGTTATCCCCGTCATTTATTAATGCTATATTTTCTTATTTTATCAAACATTAAATCCGAAGCATGTCATTATTATAATAAAAATAATAAATTAATTATTCTATAATTAATTTATATCTAAATTATCAAGTTTCATAATTAAAGTCATTTCACATTTTTTTTAATGCTTTCTTTGACTTTTCAACTAAGGCTTTTTCATAATAATGCAATGGCATCATTTTTTTTTTATTTGTTGGCTGCCTTAACCACAGCAACAACAATAATTCCTTCATGCAAAAGCGATTTTTACTTTTTAATACATATTCAATATCTGGCTCCACAATTTCATATCCAGACTTTTTTTTAACCAAATTTCAGTATTTCATAAATCTTAAGATTCATATATCTTATTTAATAATTAATCCAACTTAAAAATTAGATCAATTAATAACAACTATTAACAGATCAATAGATCAAGATAGATATGAATTCAACAAAATATCATCCGAAAAATTCATCAGATTTTTCTTAATTTTATGAACAATCATTAGATTTTAAGATTGTGTTCCTCATTTGATACCACATGTTAATATTTTATTTACAACATGATCTTTATCACAAAATCTTAAAATATAATTAAAAGAATTATTCAGGTGATTCATAGAGCGCACCTGATTTAGAATCCACATATACATCGAAAAATTATGATAGATATGTTGAATGTTTGAACTGATGAGATCACCCGCTTCTCCACTCTTTTTGATATGAGAAACTTACTCTCCCTTATTAAGCTTCATTCTTAAGCCTTTAAATTTTCTTTATAAATCAAAGCTTAACTTCTTCTTTCTCTCTTAAATGACTTATGTACATATATGCTTAAAAATAATAATGATGAAGCATGTCATTATCCCAATAATGCAAAATCTTCCAAGCTTATCAAAAAGCTTATTTATTAATGTGAGAGAGAAAAGCAAAAGCATCTTTTTATCCAAATAATAATATTTTCAAAATAAACATTTTCATAATTTCAAAGCTCGATTGAGGTATTTTTCATAAAATTTAAAGAATCTAATGCCTTTTACGAAACATGCTTCGAAATATAACCTTCACGTTTGATGTTCATTTGGTAATCATGCTTTGAAATATAACCATAAAACTAATTGTTTAACATTTTGATATTAATTAGGGTTAGAGTTTGACAAATTGATGTAATTAATTAGGATCAATGTTAGTCAAAATGATGTAATTAGGGCTAGGGTTTGATTTGATGTTAATTAGGATTATAGTTTGGCAAATTGATAATATTAGGGTTAGGATTTGATAATTAAGTTGATGTTAATAAATGATAGGATTTGGCAATTTTATTTTAATGAGAGTTTGGCGATTTTGTTTTCATTAGAGTTAGGCTTGACAATTTGATATCAAATTTAGGTTAGGATGCTGCAAGTTAGTGTTAGTTAGGGATAAGGTTAGGCAATTTGATGTTACGTAGGGTTAGGATTTGGTAATTTATAAGAAAAATTCAATTTTTAATTTTTTAGATTTAGTATGTGAAATTTAAAATATTATATTTTATTATTAAAATAATATAAAATTTATTATTATTATTATTTTACGTTACGAGTTGACCATAATATTAAAATATAATGGTTAACCAACATTCAATTAGATTTTGACGAAAAAATAATAAAATATTATATAATTTCAAATTTAATATTAAAATATAATATTTAAATGTTTTTTTTTATTAGAACTACTCTCATTTCAGAAATAGAATAAAGCAAAAGACTATTTTTATTTATATGCAAATATTTTACATATTTATAAACATAAGATAACAGGAAGTTCAGTACTCCCTTAGATCTTTTAAAACATAATTTTAAACATGCTCTCAAAGATTGTAAGAAGACTAAAAAACTTTCGAACTCCCTTCTTCATCTTCAGCACTTTCTTTTATAGGCTTTAATCCTCCGGTTCATTGTGGACATTTGTTCAATTTTTATGGTGCCAACAGTTTGCTTTATGCGTGGCATTTTCCTGTGGTCCCGTCCACTCTAATAAACCCTCCGTCAAGCATGGTATCAGAGCCTGGTTTACATGAAAATACAGTTCACACTATACATAATACTGTACATAGACGTCATATAATAGATGATGAAGATGAAGGTATAGTACCAGGATTTGTAGACCCTATAGGTAATAGAGTTAGATTATCTCGAAATCAGGTAAACCAGTTAATAGCTAGGCAGCGTTCTAATCAAGAGCCAAGTATTCTAGATGAAATACAATCCGATTAAGATGAAAAGAAACCTTTACCGGTTTTTAAAGAGTTTAGAGGATCTTGAAATAAAAGATTATTTTTATACCGTATGAAATTATTTTACAATTTTATGAACACATGATTTGAGGAAAATTCAGGAAACCTAACTTCAAAAAATGATAATAGTTTGTATGCAAATCAATATATTTGGAATTTTATGTGTAAAATTAAGACTAGATTTAAATATTTTATATGTAAAAGTAAAAAATGGCTTAGTTTATATTTTTGAAAAAGTGGTCCCGTCCACTCTAATATTATTATTATTATTATTATTATTATTATTATTATTTGTATTTCTTAATTTAATATGATAATAGAAAATATTTTCTTATTATAATAGAGTTCTTATAAAATTATAATATATATTTTTATTATAATAGGTTTTTTATTTAATATATTTATTAATTTAATTAGTATTTCTTATTTTAATTGGATATTATAATATATTTTCTTATTATAATAGAGTTCATATAAAGTTATAATATGTATTTTTATTATAATAGGTTTTTTTATTGAATAGATTTATTAATTTAAATTTATAATTTAATAGTGAGTCTTCACGTGGTGCGATGTGGAGGTTTAAAAATATTTAACCTCTTATATATAGATAATATATATTTTTATTGTAATAGATCTTTTATTTAATAAAAAATATTTGTAAAGATATTTTAATTTTATAATAAAAAATTAATTATAGATATTAATTGTAGAGATTAAGTGACACTTATGTTTTTTTAATAAGAGATTATACTATGTTTTTTTTATTATATTATGTTTCTTTATTTAGTTTTATAATTTAATAATAATAAATTTAAATATTAATTAATTAATTAATTAAATTAAAGAATTTCTTACTGTACTTTTGTGTCTCATCCATACATGCCTAGTAAGGTTCTTTCAGCTTCACTTCCGAATGACAACAGTTATTAACATACCATCATAAGTCTACTCTATCTAATATTCGAGGATATATATTTATCCATTCCACTGAACCACATTAAATATTCTGTTTTATCTGTGTATTTTCATTTTGCATGCTAAATTTACATTTGATTCCCAACAAACCAAATAAATTTACTATTTGAAGGAAATTTATTCGAAAAATAATTTTTCTGAATTACCCATGAAATGAAAAACAACCATAAACGTATACTTATCCATATTTCCACATTGATAATATCGAATAAATGGACTTTTTTAGTTTATGGATGACATTAATACTACTGACTAGAAGCTGAAGTGTCTTTGGATTTATATTTACTGAAAGTCGGTGCGCCTGGGTTTGGTTGCTTCTAACTAACCTTTTACAAAATAACAAATGGGCGTGAATAAAAAATATATCAATTTGTTTTATTTTTAATTTTAAAATTTAAATATCTTTCAAAATATAAAATATTTCAAAAAAATAATAATACATAATATTAATTTATAAATTATATGCGTTAAAATTAGTACATTGTGGATATGTTTATACGAATAAAAAGATTAATTTTCATAATAGTTATGAATAAATCGTTCATTTAAGAATTAATAGTATTTAAGGTACAAAAATAATTAGAACGGTATAACATATATTATGACCCGGTTTTAATTATGATATATTTGTAGAGGGTCAATATATATGTAATGACTATATCGATGGATACCAACATAGTTCAGCTTATATAAAATATCTGCAGCGACGAGAGTGCAACTTTAGGTTTTTAGTGGAATAACCTTAAGTTAATAATTCAGATCATTTAATTAAATGGTTTTAATTAATTTACCGGGATTATTGGAGCTCAAAACTATATGTCTATTTGGTCCCCATAATGACTCAATATACTGTGACAAATTATATATAATTAGATAGTTCAATTATAAATATAACTGTATTTATCTTAATTTAAAAAATTGATCAAAATTTTTCCATCTCGAATTGAGAATCCCGATTGCAATATCAATATTTAAATCCCACTCATTATTAGGGGTGGGCGCGGTTCGGTTTGGTTTGGTTTTTGCTAAAAACCGAACCAAATCATATTTTACGGTTCGGATTTTTTACCTCTCAAACCAAACCATTAAATAACGGTTTGGTTCGGATTGAAAATTTTTTAAACCAGCGGTTTACGGATTGGTTCGGTTCGGTTTACGGATTATTATATTTAAAACAAATTTTCATCCACTTAAGTGAAAAAAAAACTAGTATATCCAACAAATAGTATGAAGTGTTAGGGTGTAAACTGTGACTCCAGGGAACACATGCACTTCATAAAGGATTGAAAAATGAGGCACAATTAATTCTTGTATTTTTAAAAATTACCTTGAATAATGATGCTACCATCATTCTAATTAAGAGACAAATCCAACATCTTACTTTCAAGAATAATAATTCTACCAAAAAATAAAAAATTTAAGAATAAAAGTATTAACAAATAAATTGAAGAATAAAAGTATTAACAAATAAATATATTAACCATAAATTTTAGAATAAAAGTATTAACATACTAATAAAAAGAAAACATAGAATAAAATTAAAAGAAAAATACAATTTTTTTTTAAAAAAATATATAATTTTTTTAATTATAACGGTTCGGTTCGGTTTAACAGGTGCGGTTCGGATTAGCTCCTGAACCGAACCGTAAACCGTTTGGGGTGGGCCAATCCGAACCGCAAACCGAACCGTTAGAAAAAAAACCGTAAATTCGGTCCGGTTTGGTTCGGTTTGCGGTTTGGTTCGGTTCGGTCGGTTTTTTTGCCCACCCCTACTCATTATATGTGATTAAAATGAATCCAATGGTCATAATTATTTAGGTTAATTTCGAATAAGTTTATTATAGTCAGTATTCAAAGAGTGGACTTGTTGGGTTTTATTTTGAGTACAATTTATAATAGAAGTATATATGAAAAAAATGGACTAAAACTATTTATAAAATTTATGAATCATGCTATAAAAAAATAATTTTAACATATAATACATATATTTTATGATTATTTTTTGTTATCCTTTTATAAGTTTATCATTTTTCTTTGTATTAACCAAATTAGAATTTGGTTACTTTACTTATATTCACACATTAACAATTTGTTCAGTAATGCATAAATAACAGATTATAATTCATTGATTATAATAACAATTTTTTTTTAAATGAAAGTCTAAATCTCTTTTTTATATATTACATAATCACTTCATTCAAAACTTAAATTAAACGATCTCTTAAAATTCAAATCCATAATCTGTTGCTTCCACGAGAAGAATTAAACTAAATAAATCACCATTTAGAAATTATAATGACAAAATAATAAATGACAGACCTCACGCTTTAATTCCGCATCCAATCTCTTCAATAAGTCATAGAGCAGCCTCTGCAAGAACAAATAATAATTGAATAATACTTCAAGCTCATGAGGTGACAATGCCAATAACAACATTAAATGGTGCTGTCTTTACCTTCATTTTCAACCACAGCATGAGTGCTGATGAGTGATAATTATATCACTATTTCCCACTCATTTAACTTAATATTTTGTATAGTTTCTTAAGTTTTGTGAATATTTTGATGTGTTTTGTGTTATTTTGTAGATAAATAAAGTTTCAGGACATTCTGGAGGTGATTTGGGGCCAAAACAGTGAAAATCAGACAAAATGACATTTTGGTCATTGGGCGCGTCGCGACGCGCAGGCTACGTCGCGACGTCTAACGTGCGCCGCAAGCTTGCTAACGTGCGCCGGTGACACATGTCAGAATCTGAGAAGTTTGACTTTACTAACGTGCGCCGTGTCACGTGTCACCATCACAGCCGATCTGCTAACGTGCGCCGTGCCACGTGCCATCATCCTACGGTGCCGAAAGTCGCCATCACCACGTGTCGTCACGTCATCATCCACATCACCGGTTGACCGAGTCAAAGTGCCACGTCATCGCCACATCATCATCAGCCAATCACAGCGTGTCACGTGTCGTAATTCTATGGTGCCGACAGTCGCCATCGCCACGTGTCGCCACGTCATCGCCACGTCAGCTCAATTATTGACTCATTTATCCGAATTGGCACGTGGAAGATAAGAATCTGAAACCAGCCAATCACGATCTGCCACGTCATCGCGTCGCGACGCAAGAAGAAACTTTGGCATCGCGACGCGAGGGGGTCACCGAGGCCTATAAATAGAGCTCGAAATTTCAAATTCAGATGTACATTCCTCTCTAATTTCTCTGATGTAAATAAGGAGTTTTCTATCTAGTTTCTTTTAATTTTAGTTTTGTAATTAATTTTAATTACGTTCTGTAATAATAATAATTTACTTTTTTTACTTTTACAAATTTTACTATTCAACCATGATGAGGTAACTTCCCCATGCTAGGGTGAAAGGTAATTCTTTTACTATTGCTATTTAGATTAATCTCCCTTAAATATAATATATTCACTATTTAAAATTTGACTTAAAAGGATACCGCCAGATTGGTCGGTTGGTAATTCATTTTAATCTGGTTTAAACCTGACTAATCAAGGATACCGCCAGATTGGTCGGTTGGTAATTAATTTTTCTTACCGCCTATATGACTGTTTATTTTGGTTCCGCCTTTATGGCTGGTTGGACTTAATTTGACTTAATCAGGTTACCGCCTATATGACGGTTGGTAAAATAATCACAAGTTAATATATTATATTAAGGGAGATATCTAAATAGTAAATAGTAAAAGTTGATCCTTTTACCTTAGAATTTTATTTTATTGTAATTTACTTTTCAACTTTTAATTTACCGCAATTACTTTTCAGCATTTTTACTTTATGTCTTTTACTTTCAAGTTTTTACTAGCCCTAGTTTAGTATATGTTTAACTAAATTAGTTATCTGGGGTTGTGATGACTTTTAATATCACGGTTTATAAGGGGTTATTTTATAGTTTGGGTAATTAAAAGGTTTACTTATTAAGTCTTAAGCTTAATGCGTCTTGTTAATTGGTCACTAATAAGATTGATCTGGTAAATCTAAAATAAACTTGACAAATGAATTTTAGGTTTCAGCCTTAAACTTAATAGCCCACGATCTTCCTTGAGGATAGATAACCCTTTGATAGATTTCCTTACAAGATAGACATATACCTATCGGGCGGGGGTAGCCATAATTGGAACTTAAACTTAATGAATCCAGATAATTTGGTTGACATAGACATATGGTTCAATTGGGTTAAACTGGGTATTTGCGTCTGACCATCGACAGAGGCTTTCAAATATTTTCGTGTTCCAGGTTAGCAAACTAATTTATTACACATAAATAAGAGAATCAATTCATCTTTATATTAGTATTGTGTGGAGTCACAACCCTAGATAGTTTTTAGTATTGAATTTTCTTAAACCGACCTTCGTGTAATTTTATTTACTTGTTTTTAAATTTAGAATCATCACCATTTCAAATCAATCAATCAACCTGTTAGATACTAGTAATCATTTGACCTCATAAAATTAATAGATTAGGTATTAAGTCCTCGTGGGATCGATACTTTTTATACTACTTGAACGATACGTGCGCTTGCGTTATACGCGTGTGTGTAAGCACCGATCAAGTTTTTGGCGCCGTTGCCGGGGACTTATTTATCTTTCACTATTAGTTTTAAGGTTAGATACATTTACTTGTATCTAATTTCTTTTTACTTATTGTTTTTGTTTTCTTGTGTTTCAGGTTCTCAGATCCTTCATGAGACGAACCAGAAGCTTTGAACTCCGACCGCTTGACCCAGAAATTGAAAGAACCATCGGACAGTTGAGAAGGGAAATGCGAGAAGGCCAAAAAGCTTTAGTCAACATGGAACCTGAACCTTTGGAAGTTGCACCACCAATTCCCATTCGAGATAGAACCATTCCGGTGGTTGACAGACTCATTTCGTGTATTGTACTTCCTCTCTTACCATCAAATGCGGGTGATATCAAAACATACATTCAGATGATCCAGCAGTCAGTTCAGTTTGGGGGGAATGCAACTGAAGATCGTAATGCCCACATCAGCAACTTCCTAGAAGTTTGCGGCACTTTCAATTACAACCGAGAAGCTGAAGAAGCAATGAGACTGCGTGTTTTCCCATACTCCTTGAAGGACAGAGCTAAAGCTTGCCTACATTCACTACCAACAGGTTCTATCACAACTTGGAACACTTTAGCCACCAAATTTCTTGCAAAGTACTTTCCACTAGCCAGAACTGGAAAGCTGAGGAATGACATCACATCATTTGTGCAACAAGACTCAGAAACTCTCTACGAAGCTTGGGAAAGGTACAAAGATTTGCTCCGGAAATGTCCTCACCATGAGATTCCAAAATGGCTTCAAGTCCAAACTTTCTATAATGGACTTTCTGGAATAATGAGAACCACAATCAATGTTGCTGCTAGAGGAGCTTTAATGGCGAAAAGAGAAGATCAAGCCTAGGACCTAATCGAAGAAATTACCAACAACAATTCCTTGTGGCCAACAGAAAGGAGCATGATCCAAAGAATTGCAGGAATTTATGAAAGTGGAGCCAATACAGCAGTCAACGCCAAGCTGGATCAGATATGCAAATTCATGGAGACTCTTACCACTGGATCCACAAGTTCACCATATGGAGGAGCACCAGAGCCGAACCAACTTGAAGAGACGGTGAATTTTGTCAACAATTTCAACAGACAGGGGAACAATCCATATTCCAACACCTACAACCCATGGTGGATGAATCATCCCAATTTTTCATGGAGCAACAATTCAGGGCAAAAGAACAATCCACCACTGGATTCCAACAGCAGAACTATCCACCACCTGGATTCCAGCAACAGAACAAAGGCCAGGAGCAGGCAAATGAACCAGGAATAGCAGAAGTGCTGGCTCAGTTAAAAAAGTACGATGCTATGTTTCAGAACTAATATGCTTTCATCAAAGCACTGGAGAATCAAATCGGACAACTGGCTAATGCTCAGAGTTACAGACCGCCGGGTAATCTTCCCAGCAATGCAGAACCCAATCCAATGAACCGAGGGAAGGAGCAATGTCAAACCATTACTTTGAAAAGCGGTACTGAAATCAACAAAGATGTTGGAATCAAGGTATCCAAAGAAGAAGATCCAAAAGAAGCAGAGCAACAGATGGAGGAAAAAGAAGCAAAGGAAAAAGAGCCAGAAAGAATCACTCCACCTCCACCTTTTCCACAGCGTCTTCAGAACTGGACAAGCAGTTCGCTCGTTTCCTGGAGGTGTTCAAAAAGCTACACATCAACATTCCATTTGCAGAAGCCTTGGAAGAAATGCCCAGCTATGTTAAATTCATGAAAGATATTCTTTCACGAAAACGGAGATTGGGAGACTATGAGACAGTAGCATTGACGGAAGAATGCAGTGCCATTATTCAAATGAAACTTCCCCCGAAGTTGAAAGATCATGGCAGTTTCACAGTTCCATGCACCATTGGAGAACATTATATCGGTAAGGCTTTATGTGATTTAGGTGCTAGTGTTAACTTGATGCCTTTTTCTATTTACAGGAAACTGCAGATTGGAGAAGTAATGCCTACCTCAGTCTCGTTGGAACTTGATGATCGAACACTAGCATTTCCAAGAGGTGTTGTTGAAGATGTGCTGGTCAAAGTTGACAAACTGATTCTCATAGCAGATTTCATCATCCTTGACATGGAAGAAGACAAAGAAGTACCTATCATTCTTGGGAGACCATTCTTGGCTACAGGTAAAACTGTGATTGATGTGCAAAAAGGAGAACTGACCATGAAAGTGCAGGACCAATAAGTTACATTTAATGTTTTCAAAGCCATGAAATTCACGAGTGATGAAAAGGAAGAAGAATGCTTCAGAGTTGATGTTGTTGATAGTATCGTTCATGATACTGAGCCAAATCCCATGGATACACTTGAAGCTTGCATCACCAACATGACTGACAGCGAGCTAGATGCTGAAATCCTGGAATGTATCAACTACCTTGACAAACCATTCCGATTCAAAGCGACATCATAAGTTGAAAGCTTGGAACTGCCAAAGAAAAATCGAATTAAGCCTTCGATTGAAGAACCACCACAGCTAGAGCTGAAGTTACTTCCGAGCCATCTCAGGTATGCATTTCTTGGAAACTCTTCTGAATTACCTGTTATTATTTCTTCTTCACTAACATTGGAGCAGGAAGAAAAGTTACTGAGAGTATTACGATAGCACAAAAGAGCCATTGGCTGGACTATAGCAAACATTCGAGGCATTAGTCCATCACTTTAGATGCACAAGATTCTGATGAATGATGAGTACAAACCCACAGTGGAGCATCAACGGAGACTCAATCTAATCATGAAGGAACTCATAAAGAAAGAAATAATCAAATGGTTGGATGCTGGCATCATTTATCCCATCTCAGATAGTAGTTGGGTGAGTCTTATCCAGTGTGTACCAAAGAAAGGAGGAATTACTGTGGTTACCAATGAAAAGAACGAGCTAATCCCAACAAGAACGGTAACTGGATGGAGAGTATGCATGGACTACAAGAAGCATGACAAAGCCACGGGAAAGGATCATTTTCCGCTACCATTCATTGACCAGATGTTAGACATACTGGCAAGACATGAGTTCTATTGTTTTCTGGACGGATATTCAGGGTACAATCAGATTGCCATCGCACCAGAAAGAAAACAGTTAAGTCTCGGGAATCTGACTCAAAAAGACTCTGTTTGCCAATTTATAAGAAAATTGGATGGGAAGCTTGTCCCTAACGCATAGACGTCAATCAAGTCGCTACGTTTCTTGTACATATTATATCTCTTTGTCTTTTCCTAATAATTGTGATTTGTTTTGTTGTTTTCTTTTATTTTCTCCGACATGATCCAGACCTTTTTGACTATCACGATTTATTTTACTGTTAACTAATAATTGTCATTTGGCAGGTACTAGTGCTATTATTTTACTCACCCTTTTCAGGTGTTATAAATTTAACTCATCATTTCACTTTTGAAGACATCCATAGTAAAACATGTAAGCCACTTCAAGAAGACGAGTTGAAAACATCTGTGTGTTTTACGGCACTAGTGTTGGTGTTAAGCCACAATACATAGAAGGAGCACATGAATTGGTTCGAGTCTTAGCTGCAAGGAATATGCACTTAGTATATGGCGGTGGTAATCTTTGACTAATGGGGATCGTTTCAAAGGTTGTACAGAAAGGAGGCAGTCACGTTTTGGGAATCATCCCAAAACCCTTGGCAGAGGAAAATCTTATTGAACCATCAAACGGAGAGGAACTGATCGTGACATGTATGTCTGAACGATTGGTAGAAATGATTAACTGTGTTGATGCTTTTATTGCTCTGCCAGGTGGCTTGGGTACATTGAAGGAAATTTTTACAGTGTTATCTTGGGCGAACCTAAACATACACCAGAAATCGCTTGGACTGTATAACGTTGAAGGATTTTATGATTTTTTTGTGTGTTTCTTGATGATGCTCGGAGAAATGGGTTCGTGTCAAAACCTATGAAAGAACTCCTCTTCACTACCAGAACTGCTCCGTATCTAATTGACCAAATCCTAGCCTATGAATCACAAATTGACCCTATCCTTTCAAAGATAAATTGGTCCGAGAACGATCGTGGTAAGAGGCGCCGGATTAATCTAGATCTGAACCTTTAATTTCTTGTAGAATTTCAGCTAACCAAGTATTATCTTCTAAACTATTCTTCTACTGTTTAAGACATTGAGGAAAATGTCTCATTTAGGTTTGGGGGAGGGAATTAGTTGATCAGTACCTTATTTTTAGTTTGTGTGTTGTTTTTATTTTTAGTCCGAAATTTTTCGAAAAATACAAAAAAAATTCAAAAATTTAAAAATTATAAAAATATTTTACGTTTTTGTGTTTTTATTTTGACTAAAAAGGTGAAATTGGTAAGAGATAGCTGAGTGAGACGTATCTCAAACCACTTTTTCGGAACAAGTTAATTTTTGTTTATTTCCTTTTGAATTATTTAATTTGTGAATTCTCCATAAAACTGACTATAATGGATCTTCATATGCTCAGTTGACAGGTATTATCAACATACATGGTAACATACGGACATGAGCTATAATTGAAAAGTTTGTAATAGTTAGTGCTCTAGTTTAATTGGAGGAATCATCTCAAAAAGCAGTGGAGTAAAAAAAAAACGCCCGAGGTCCGAGTTATTAAGTCTGTAAGGGTGTTTTAACACCTAGTGCCCTAAAGCCAACTGGTTTGGGAGTCACTGGCCCAAAGCTCGCTACATGGATCAAGGATGTTGCAAAATATATATATTAATATATATATATATATATATATATATATATATATATATATATATATATCTGAAGTCTGAGTAATTAAGTCCGTAGGGGTGTCTTAACACTTGGTGCCCTAAAGCCAACTGGTTTGGGAGCCACCGACCCAACACTCGCTACATAGACGGAAGGTATTGTATATAAATAAAAAAAATCAAAAATCAAAGAAGAAAAAAATCAGAAAAATCAGAAAAATTATTCCATTGCTACAAAAAGGTGTGAATTCTGATAAAACTTTAGGACAAAAATATTACTCTCTTATCAACTGCACTTATGACTGTTGTGGGTAAAAATGAGTTGTTTAATATTTTGTTGGCTGTGTATATGGAGAATGATAAATATAATCGGAGAATTTACTTATTCGGTAATTTAGAAAGAAATAAAACAACTAGTAACTTGGAGTAGAAGTTTCACCTGATTAGTCACCAACTTCTTTATTCTCTTTTCTCTTGTCTTTTTGCTTTTGTGTGCATTAGTTTCACTACTTTTTTACTTTTGTAAAATTTTTGTGGGTATCATTGTTGTAAACCCTCACGAGACTACAACTCGTCCACTAGGGACACCTAGGGGTTTAAAGGATTGTTGCATACGCTAAATGCAACCGTGATCCTTACGAAAGTGACTTAGTTAAATTTTATTTTAAAGATGTTTATGTTATTTTATTCTATGTTTTGCTCGAGGACTAGCAAAATGTAAGGTTTGGGGGTGTGATGAGTGGTAATTATATCACTATTTCTCACTCATTAACCTAATATTTTGTATAGTTTCTTGAGTTTTGTGAATATTTTGATGTGTTTTGTGTTATTTTGTAGATAAATAAAGTTTCAGGACATTCTGGAGGTGATTTGGGGCCAAAATAGTGAAAAAGGACGAAAATGGCAAAATGGTCACTTCTCGCATCGCGACGCGCAAGTCTTTGGCGTCGCGACGCCTAACGTGCGCTGATTCATGCTAACGTGCGCCGGGTCCACAAGTCAGAATCTGAGAAGTTTGACTTTGCTAACATGCGCCGTGCCACGTGTCAACATCACAACCGATCTGCTAACGTGTGCTTTGCCACGTGTCATCATCCTACGGTGCCGACAGTCTTCATCGCCACGTGTCACCACGTGTCTGCCACGTCATCATCCACATCACTGGTTGACCGAGTCAAAATGCCACGTCATCATCAACCAATCACAGCGTGTCACGTGTCACAATCTTATGGTGCCGACAATCCCGTTCGCCACATGTCGCCACGTCAGCACAATTATTGAATCAAATTATCCGCAATTGCCACATCAGCAGATAAGAATCTGAACCGGCCAATCACGAGATGACACGTCATCGCGTCGCGACGCAAGAACAAACTTGGCATCGCGACGCGTGGACCTTATTGGGGCCTATAAATAGAGTTCGAAATTTCAGTTTCAAATGTACCTTCCTCTCTAATTTCTCTGATGTAAATAGGGAGTTTTCTATCTAGTTTCTTTTAATTTTAGTTTTGTAATTAATTTTAATTACGTTATGTAATAATAGTAATTTACTTTCTTTACTTTTTACTATTTTTACTATTCACCATGAGGAGGTAACTTCCCCCTGCTAGGGTGAAAGGTAATTCTTTTACTATTGCTATTTAGATTAATCTCCTTTAAATATAATATATTCACTATTTAAAATTTGACTTAAAAAAAATACCGCTATATTGGTCGGTTGGTAATTCATTTTAATCTGGTTTAAACCTGACTAATCAAGGATACCGCCAGATTGGTCGGTTGGTAATTAAATTTTCTTACCGCCTATATGGCAGGTTTATTTTGGTTCCGCCTTTATGGCTGGTTGGACTTAATTTGACTTAATCAGATTACCGCCTATATGGCTAGTTGGTAAAATAATCACAAGATAATATATTATATTAATGGAGATATCTAAATTAGTAGTAGTAAAAGTTGATCCTTTTACCTTAGCATTTTATTTTATTGCAATTTACTTTTCAGCTTTTACTTTACCGCAATTACTTTTCAGTATTTTTACTTTATGTCTTTTAAAGCCCTAGTTATATGTCGTAACTAAGTTAGTTATCTAGGGTTGTGATGAATTCTAATATCACCGGTTTATAAGGGGCAATTTTATAGTTTGGGTAATTTAAAGGTTTACTTATTAAGTCTTAAGCCTAATGCGTCTTGTTAATTGGCCACTAATAAGATTGATATGGTAAATCTAAAATAAACTTGACAAAAGAATTTTAGGTTTCAGCCTTAGACTAAATAGCCCACGATCTTTCTTCAGGATAGATAACCATTTAATAGATTTCCTTACAGGATAGACATGTTGGGTTTCTCTAAGGTCCCAATGATCATTATCAAGCAAGAAACAAGTATGAATACATCAAAGAAGTTGCTGAATACTTACATTGAGCGGTTGAGCGATGCGACGAAGAACAAAACTTTTTCTGCCCTCCTTGGAAGCTCACGGTTTTGCTGCTGTTTTTGTCCTCCAAGAATTCGGTAATGGTGATCCCTCCAAGCTCCAAGCTTTGTGTGATTTCATGCTCACAAGTGCGGTTCCCTATCACCTTTGCAAGACTCTGGAAGTGTGCTAGCACCTAGGAATTTTTGCCACAAAAATTCCTTAGTTTCTCCTTGCCATTCACGGCAAAACCAGTGAAGAGAAGAAGAAAATTCAGCTCCTTGGGCGTGAGAGAGATGAGAGGAGGGAGAGAGCGAGTGTCGTGTTGGTTGGTTAGAGAATGTGTATCTAATACACATAAATTGAATTCAAAATTCATTTACCAATTTTGCTTTCCAAAAGTCAAATGGCAATAATGCCAACAACCACCTCCATCAATCAATCAAGTGCCAAGTTGTCACATCACTCAAAGTGATAAGTGATTTGACGCTTGATGTGACTTGTGGGCCGCACTTAAATTCGTAATGCGAGTGCGTCCGCAAACACTTCCGGGCGCAGGTTCGCTAATTCCAAATTAACGAATTTTTCGTTGCATCGTAATTAAATAATTATGCCTAGCAAAATTACTATTCACGTCGCTAACGAATTAATTCTAAATTAACTCGTTCGACAGAATTAAAATCTAATTTCAATTCCGCGTCGAAATCCAATTTCGTATAATATATCGAATATATTATTTTATCGATTAATTCCAAATTAATCGTTCTCTCTCTTTAATTGATATTTTATCCCAGATAAAATATCTCCGTAATTAATCCCAGATTAATTTTCTCTCTCATCTAATTAATCCCAAATTAATAAAGTGCGAGTCATACGTTCGGGAAACGACCCATGAGATTCCCGGATATGTTGGTAATAAATCCGGTCGTCGGACTATCCGAACACGTAAGTACCTAGTACTACGTTTTTACCGATTTACAAGACAAGGTTGGCTTCTAGCAAAGCGTCATGCCTACCAAATTCTCCAGAAATATCCTTACAGGAATATATGATCTATATCAGGCGTAGTATACATAGTATTGCGTATTTCGATCCAGTATTAGATGTCACGTGCAAGGCTTGGGGCTGGAAATGTGTCTGCCCCGTACGAAGCACATATCGGATCTCTGGTAACTAGTCTCTATAATCGGATAAACATGACCTAGTCATAATATCCCGATAGCTGCAGCATATAAGAGAACGAGTTACGTATCATACGTGATCATCATCTCTATTATTACTGGAGTGATACTTCCATCTTGACATCACACCCAATACACTACGATTCTCAATATACCCAGAAGAGGCGTACACAGAACATGTTAAAGCCCTGGACGACCAAAACCAAAGTACATTGATTGTCGCACGTATTAGCGGTGCAAGTCCCAGGTTAAGACCAAATACACCTACCCTGAATCGGACTTCCATAGACACATAGTATACTACTAATGGAATTCCGAGGGGTCTATCCAGAGCGAAGCTGTTTTCCGTACCATCGGTAAAACACAACCTCTTACTACACTTGCATGAGTATCATATACCCAAATATATGAGAACTATGTCGTTATGCCCTCACAACGCGCACAAGTGTAATACTAGTCTTTTTCGCATTATCGATGTCCAATCTCGATAATACTCTGACTAGGGATATTTAATGATTAAACTTTCGTGGATTGATACTGTCTCATATCATCTCAATCCAGGAACTAATCATATGGACCTTTCATCATTTATTCATCTTGGTAATCTAATTACAAATGATAGAAGAGCAATTTCCTTTGTCACATAGTTAATTTGTACAACAACACCATGATCTGTACAAATAGTGACGCTATTGGTCATAACTATCCAACAATCTCCCACTTGGCCTATAGCCAGTCACTCAAGTGTCCTACACCCGAACTATGTACGGTTCGCTCAAATTTCTGCTGAGAAAATGCTTTTGTCAGCGGATTTGCATGATTATCATCTTATGCGATTTATACGATCATCACATCGCCACGATGTATGATCCAAACGGATCAGATGAATAATCGAAGTATATATCTGGATCGTTGATGAGACCATTAATTCTTTAGCCTACGCTGTAGCCTAGCTCAGCTGCTAACAGAATTATATCTAATCTAATTAGATTTATTATCAATCCAGAAAGCTTCTATTGCTACCTCAGCTGTAGCAATAATCCACTTTTGTTGTTTATTCGGTAACAGTATCTTACTTGGAAGATTTCCAGCTCACTGTTCCGTTATTCAAACTTATAGTACCGTTGTTACGACTTATAGTCGTTTTTATCGGTTATGAAACTTACAGCAGTGAACTCAATCACTTCAAGTTCTCATTCTCCATAGTATAAGAAAGCATCCTTAGTTCATCCAGATAGTAAAGGATGTTCTTAACATCAATCCAGTGACTATCACTTGGATTGGCCCGATTGTGACTCCATACGCTAAAAGCGTATGAGACACCAGGTCACGTACATTTTTCAATGTACGAGTTCTCGGAGAGTATTAACAACGTTAAATCTATCCCAGTAGATCTTTATTCCTAGAATAAAGGTTGTTTCTCCCAAGAATTCTACGAAGAATTTTCATGAAAGCCAAGCCTTCACCGATTGTTTTATGGGAATATCATTTCCAAGAAATGATATGTCATCATTATTCAGGACATCATTGTCAGTGCGCTCCCACTAACCCTCTCATATACACAAGAATCATTTCCGTTTTGAATTAAATCATATACTATTATGATTACATCAAAGTGATAATTCCAAGAACGCAATGCTTGCTTCAATCCATCCATGGATCGAATAACCTGCAAACCTTGTTTGCTAGTTTTGGTACGACAAAACCGTCAGGATGTTATAAACATCCTCCAAAAGGTTTCTGTTAAGGAAAGCGGTTTTGGCATTTAGATGCCTCATTTCATTAATGAAACATGCAGCTTCAGCAAGCATTATCCAAATGGATTTACCGTGGCAACAGTTAAAAGATTTCGTCGTAATCGACACAATGTTGATAACGATACCTTTTCGCTACAAGCCTAGCTTAGTACGTTGGTATGTTGCCTTCCATGTATGTCTTCCTTGAAGACTAATATAGTACCAGTAGGCACAATGCCTTTCGGTACATCAACTAGTATCCAAACTTAGTTGGTATACATGGAATCCATTTCGAGCTTCATGGCACTTTGCCATAATAGGGAGTCGATACCTTGTATCACTTCCTCATACGTAGTCAGTTAATATTCCTCAATAAGATTGACATCTTTATGAGGTGAGATCAGAAACCCATACCTCTCAGGTTGTTTTCTGACTCTCTCCGACTTACGTGGTTCTTGTGTATTCGAAGATTGTGGTATAGTTTCATCCTTGATGAACTATTTGTGTTCCTTTAGGAATCGGTGCCTGGAATAGTATTACTCCGATTTTTCATCGAGTTTTACTTTCCTCCCACTTACCACTGCATATAGGTATTCCTCTTAGGAAAACTGCATGGCGAGCAACAATTACATTGTTCTCTAGTGAGTTGTATAAGTACTATACTTTGGTATCCCTAGGATAACCACAACTTAGGCACTTATCTGATTTGGGTTCTAGTTTGGTATCATCCAAACATATGCCTAGCATACCCAAATATTCAGGAATGAGAAAACCCAGTTTCTTTCCTGTTCATATCTAATATGAAGTCTGTCAAACATATTTTCATGGAACCTTATTCTAAATAAATTCTGCACTATTTATGCGTATCCGTTGAAGGAAATGGTAGCTCAGAGCGACTCATGATTAACCTTATCATGTCCAACAAAATTCGATTTCTCCGTTCGGACACACCGTCAAATTGACATGTTCCGGGAGGAGTCCTCATTGAAAGAATACTGTACTCTTTCAAGTATTGAGAAACTTATTGCTTAAGTATTTTCATCATGAACTAACCATGACGATTTAATACTTTAGCCGATCTGTTTGTTTATTTCATGTCGAAACTATAAAAGTTTCCGATTTATGTTTCAAAAGAAACACATAACCATAACGCGATGCCACATCCGTAAAGGTCACGAAATATTCATATCCACCTCTAGCCTAGCTAGACATGGGCCCACTTGCTTCACTATGAACTAGGGCTAACAGATCGGTGGCATTTTTCACTTTTACCAAGTAAAGGTGTTTTAGAAACTTTGCTCAATAAACTAGATTCGTAGACTTTATTTGATTAGAATCAAATTTGTCCTAGTACCCACTCTTCGAAAGTGTGGATATACGAGTCTTGTTTAATTGTGTCCCAGACAAAAATGCCACACATAACTCTCAACTGATTAAATCAGTTTGAGCTATTTGTTTGTCATAACATATGTTTGAGATTTATTTACATTCAAAATATAAATACTGTTATTCACATCTAATGTGTTTATCTCAATATCATCTTTATAAAATGAAACACTTTAGTGTTCTAGAATATAAAGGTATATCCGCAACGGATTAAACCCTGATATAGAGATAATGTATCTAGTCAAACTAGTTACATTATAACAGTTTCCTAATTTAAGTACACACCCAAAGGCAGTTTCTAAACTTAGGTTTCTACGGTTAAAACAGCGACTTTCGTCCCGTTTTCAATTCGCAGATAAATCTCAACTGAAGTCAGTATCATGCTTTTCAGCAGATTCTGCACACCAGTACATATTTATGTACCACATCCAGTATCTAAAATCCAATTTTAATACTAGCAGTGAACATATGTATATGATAAACATATTTGAAGTAAGAGCCTTACCCGTCTTCAATTCCTTCATGTCTGCCTTGTCCATACGGTAGTCACGCTTCCGTGTCCCCGTTTGCTACATTTTAGGCAGACATCTTGGGATATGTCCTTTATCTTCCCAGAAGATTATAATGACTTTGCCTTTGTCCATTTTCCACACCCCAGAAGCCTTTGGCCTAGCCTTGGCCTTCTAGAATATCGAAGTAAAGTGCGCCTTGCGCTTCTTGCCTTATTGCAAACTTTGGCTTTGTCTCTTTGAGTATAGCCATTAACTCTCCAAGAGTTTACTATTGCAATTTAGTACTTCTAAGATCTAAGGATAGATCAATGAAGATCCTTCAATTTCAATATCATACTATAAGGATCTAATCTTTAGTTCTGAATAAGAAATTAAGGAGTCTATTTGGCAAGCATAATGGATTAAGCACTAAACTTATCATCACATGAATATTCCAAATATCATGTTCTACTATTTGCTTAACTCCGGGCTTAGGCTTAAGACGTTATTTTATCAAATAAAGTAACTTCTTAGTTTTCAGGACTATCCTGAAATATTATTCCCATTTTGTAAATTAAAGTCATTTAAATACATTTTCACCCAGGATTATGTTTTAAACACTAATCTTTCAGTTATCTTGATTCTAATAGTCCAACTATTAATCAACGATTTTAGGTACTATTTATTATAATGATTACTATAGTCCAACTATATAATCAACTATAATTTAAATTAGTTAACTTCAATTATATTGATTACTATAATCCAATTATAAAATCAACTATTAATTGAAATTAGTTAATTCAAATATATTGATTACTATAATCCAATTATATAATCAACTATAAATGAAATAGTTTGAATACAGTCTAACTGTTTTAATTAAAACAACGATTAATTATTAGTCCAACTAATATATTAATTTATATGACGAAATATTTGAATGAGCGCGTATGGCAAGTAACTAAACGAATATTGCAAATTTAATACTTGCCTCCCACTATTTTTCGGCGAGCCTCTAACCCTCTGTCGAGTACTCGGGAAACCTTGTTTCCTAGTGGGCTAGGATCCCGTTAAATAACACACAATCTTGACTTTGGCCAACAAATTGTATGATAATTAACTAGGTAGATCTCTAAGATCAATTGGATCTCATCCAATTCCTAGATCCAGTAGGTGGACATCCAAGTCCGAAACATATATCTTATATATGCCAATATATCCAATATATTGCCTAACCGTTTTCCTCTGAATCAACTAAGCCTTGGCTTTGGCACAACAAACTTAGTGATCCCAGTTAAGCGGAACCCATTGACCATGGAAAGCTTCGTAATCAATGTCGATGGACAAGAAGTGATCTTGACTTTGGCCAACAAATCACAACTTGGACAAGACACCAATATGGAACAAAGCCAATTGTTTCATGATTCAAACACATCCTCGACGGACAAAGGTCTTGACTTTGGCCAACAAACCAATGCCAGTCTTGGATCTTGAGTAAGAATCACTCAATGGAAGGAAAAGCGCTTGATATTTTGTGAGGGTTTTTCGAGTGCAATTGGCAACCAATTTATTATCTTTGTTAAGGTCTCATCATCATACACCCTTAAACATGCATTCTAAACACATAATAAGGCACATATAAATAAATTAATAATGATATGCAGATGGATACTTAACACATTGTTCCTAGAACAAATCTCTCCCTTTCCTCTCTCCCGCTAGCACAAGTATTACTTCTACCCGATTACATAACACTTCTAAAGAAACCTCATTTACATTGAGGGGAATAGGTGAGAAGAGAAATACAAAGAGTAAGGAGGTAATTGGCTGGACACACAGGTCCAATTAATAAATTCTAAATTTATTACAATAATTTCCAAAA
This sequence comes from Zanthoxylum bungeanum, assembly GCA_019454045.1. Classification (NCBI taxonomy): domain Eukaryota; kingdom Viridiplantae; phylum Streptophyta; class Magnoliopsida; order Sapindales; family Rutaceae; genus Zanthoxylum; species Zanthoxylum bungeanum. The sequence continues at coordinate 19,207 of SKCR01045589.1, read as the reverse complement.
TTGCCCCACCAATCTAATATCCATCTGATATACATTATTCATGCATCGCAACCATGTATTCACACAAGCATGTTATCAATCAATCTAATCCAATTAATTAATCTGATAATTAATGACCATCTAATGTTCAAACAACGATTTGATTTTGCGCGAGTCCGACTCGTTTTGCGAATAAGTTTTCAAAGTACGAATTCTTGAATTAAATTAAACTACAACATTAAATCCAATTTAATTTGTATTTAATACTAATTCACTATTTAATTCCAAATTAAATATTACACTTTATTAACAAAACCTTTACGACTTAGATTCTAAATCTAACCGTTACGGGTCTCAAAGCCCGATTAACATCCAATGTTAATTTAATTAAAGTCAAATGAGCTTTCAATTAATTTCTTAAGGCATGGACTTTTGGTCAACTTGGGTCAAACCCAAAGACTAAAGCTCATTTAAAGGAATCACCCTTATTTGCCAAGAAACCAATTTAGGCCCATTAGGCCCAATTAAATATTAAAGGTCCATTAAGTCATAATTGGACTTTTTGGATGCGGTTTTGGGCCCAATTGGATCCAACCAATTTAGCCTAAACCTAACTTGGTACAACCAAGCCCAATAAGCCCAATTACAACTTTACAAGCCCAATTTCTAAAATAGGCCCAATTAATTAAATTACCAAATTCCAAATTTTATAACTTAATAAACCAAAGTGTATTGACATAATTAATTACCCAAATTAATATTTCCAAAACACAAATTTGTACAATTAATTATGCTCATAAATATCAAAACATGTCCAACACATTTTAATCAAAAATCAAACTCATTTTACATGCTATAAGTCTCGGCAATTAGGGTTAATTTATGTCCGATTTGGTTTCAATCCAATTAAATCCACAATCAACATTAAATCATCATTCCCAATCGTTTCAAGTCATCCAATGATCAACGAAACAAAAATACTAAGACATTAGGGTTCATCCAAGATTCGGCCAAGCCTTCAAATTGAGGAAAAAATTGATTCAATCAAATTTCATGAAATTGATCCAAAACAACTTCAATTAAACATCATTCAAGCATACTCAATCAATTAATTTTATCAAATCATGCTCAAATTGATTTTACCCAATTTTAACCCTAAAAAGTTTCATGCTCAATATTGGCTCAAGATACCATTGTTGGGTTTCTCTAAGGTCCCAAGGATCATTATCAAGCAAGAAACAAGTATGAATACATCAAAGAAGTTGCGGAATACTTACATTGAGCGGTTGAGCGATGCGACGAAGAACAAAACTTTTTCTGCCCTCCTTGGAAGCTCACAGTTTTGCTGCTGTTTTTGTCCTCCAAGAATTCGGCAATGGTGATCCCTCCAAGCTCCAAGCTTTGTGTGATTCCATGCTCACAAGTGCGGTTCCCTATCACTTTTGCAAGACTCCGGAAGTGTGCTAGCAAATAGGAATTTTTGCCACAAAAATTCTTTAGTTTCACCTTGCCATTCACGGCAAAACCAGTGAAGAGAAGAAGAAAATTCAGCCCCTTGGGCGTGAGAGAGATGAGAGGTTGGTTGGTTAGAGAATGTGTATCTAATACATAAAGTGAATTCAAAATTCATTTACCAATTTTGCTTTCCAAAAGTCAAATGGCAATAATGCCAACAACCACCTCCATCAATCAATCAAGTGACAAGTTGTCACATCACTCAAAGTGACAAGTGATTTGATGCTTGATGTGACTAATGATTTGACGCTTGATGTGACTTGTGGGCCGCACTTAAATTCGCAATGCGAGTGCGCCCGCAAACACTTCCGGGCGCGGGTTCGCTAATTCCAAATTAACGAATTTTCCGTTGCGTCATAATTAAATAATTATGCCTAGCAAAATTACTATTCACGTCGCTAACGAATTAATTCTAAATTAACTCGTTCGCCAGAATTAAAATCTAATTTCAATTCCGCGTCGAAATCCAATTTCGTATAATATATCGAATATATTATTTTATCGATTAATTCCAAATTAATCGTTCTCTCTCTTTAATTGATATTTTATCCCAGATAAAATATCTCCGTAATTAATCTTAGATTAATTTTTTCTCTCATCTAATTAATCCCAGATTAATAAAGTGCGAGTCATACGTCATCGGCGAATCTTCGGGAAGTGACCCATGAGATCCCCGGATATGTTGGCAGTAAATCCGGTCGTCGGACTATCCGAACACGTAAGTACCTATACTACATTTTTACCGATTTACAAGACAAGGTTGGCTTCTATCAAAGCGTCATGCCTACCTAATTCTCCTAAAATATCCTTACAGGAATATGTGATCTATATCATGCGTAGTATACGTAGTATTACGTATTTCGATCCAGTATCAGATGTCACGTGCAAGGCCTGGGGTTGGAAATGTGTCTGCCCCGTACGAAGCACATATCGGATCTCTGGTAAGTAGTATCTATAATCGGATAAACATGACCTAGTCATAATATCCCGATAGCTGCAACATATAAGAGAACAAGTTCCGTATCCTACGTGATCATCATCTCCATTATTACTGGAGTGATACTTCCATCTTGACATCACACCCAATACACTACGATTCTCAATATACCCAGAAGAGGCGTAAATAGAACCTGTTAAAGCCTTGGATGACCAAAACCAAAGTACATTGATTGTCGCAAGTATTAGCGGTGCAAGTCTCAGGTTAATACCAAATACACCTACCCTGATTCGGACTTCCATAGACACATAGTAATACTACCAATGGAATTCCGAGGGGTCTATCCAGAGCGAAGCTGTTTTCCGTACCATCGGTAAAACACAACCTCCTACTACACTTGCATGAGTATCCTATACCCAAATATATGAGAACTATGACGTTATGCCCTCACAACGCGCACAAGTGTAATACTAGTCTTTTTCGTATTATCGATGTCCAATCTCGATAATACTCTGACTAGGGATATTTAATGATTAAACCTTCGTGGATTGATACTGTCTCATATCATCTCAATCCAGGAACTAATCATATTGACCTTTCATCATTTATACATCTTGGTAATCTAATTACAAATGATAGAAGAGCAATTTCCTTTGTCACATAGTTAATTTGTACAACAACACCATGATCTGTACAAATAGTGACGCTATGGGTCATAACTGTCCAACAAGACATATATCTGTCGGGCGGGGGTAGCCATAATTGGAACTTAAACTTAATGAATCCAGATAATTTGGTTGACATAGACATATGGTTCAATTGGGTTAAACTGGGTATTTGCGTCTGACCATCGACAGAGGCTTTCGCATAATTTAGTGTTCCAGGTTAGTAAACCAATTTATTACACAAACATGAAATAACCACTTTATCTTTTAAAAGATATTAGAAAGATTCACAACCCTAGATAGTTTCCTAATATTGAATTTCCTTAAACCTACTTTCGTGCAATTTTATTTACTTGTTTTTAAATTTAGAATCATCACCATTTCAAATCAATCAAACAACCTGTTAGATACTAGTAATCATTTGACCTCATAAATTTAATAGATTAGGTATTAAGTCCTCGTGGGATCGATACTTTTTATACTACTTGAACGATACGTGCGCTTGCGTTATACGCGTGTGTGTAAGCACCGGTCAAGTTTTTGTAGGGATTTAGTTGATTAGTATCTTGGTTTTAGTTGTGTGTTATTTTTACTTTTAGTCCAAAATTGTGATGAGTGGTAATTAATATTTTGTATAGTTTCTTGAGTTTTGTGAATATTTTGATGGGTTTTGTGTTATTTTGTAGATAAATAAAGTTTCAGGACATTCTGGAGGTGATTTGGGGCCAAAACAGTGAAAATCAAACAAAAAAACATTTTTATCATTGGGCGCGTCGCGACGCGCATGTTGCGTCGTGACATCTAACATGCGCCGCAAGCTTGCTAACGTACGCCAGGGAAACAGGTCAGAATCTGAGAAGTTTGACTTTGCTAACGTGTGCCAGACTTTGCTAACGTGCGCCGTGCCATGTGTCTCCATCACAGCCGATCTGCTAACGTATGCCGTGCCACGTGTCATCATCCTACGGTGCCGACAGTCACCATCGCCACATGTCACTCCACGTGTCTGCCACGTCATCATCCACATCACCGATTGACCGAGTCAAAGTGCCATGTCATCGCCACGTCATCATCAGCCAATCACAGAGTGCCACGTGTCGCAATTCTATGGTGCCGACAGTCGCCATCGCCACGTCATCGCCATGTTAGCTCAATGATTGACTCATTTATCCGAATTGACACGTGGCAGATAAGAATCTGAAACCAGCCAATCACGAGCCGCCACGTCATCGCGTCGCGACGTAAGAATAAACTTTGGCGTCGCGACGTGAGGGGGTCACCGAGGCCTATAAATAAAGCTCGAAATTTCAGTTTCAGATGTACCTTCCTCTCTAATTTCTCTGATGTAAATAGGGAGTTTTCTATCTAGTTTCTTTTAATTTCAGTTTTGTAATTAATTTTAATTACGTTCTGTAATAATAATAATTTACTTTTTTTACTTTTATAATTTTTACTATTCAACCATGAGGAGGTAACTTCCCCCTGCTAGGGTGAAAGGTAATTCTTTTACTATTGCTATTTAGATTAATCTCCCTTAAATATAATATATTCACTATTTAAAATTTGACTTAAAAAGGATACCGCCAGATTGGTCGGTTGGTAATTCATTTTAATCTGGTTTAAACATGACTAATCAAGGATACCGCCAGATTGGTCGGTTGGTAATTAAATTTTCTTACCGCCTATATGGCAGGTTTATTTTGGTTCCGCCTTTATGGCTGGTTGGGCTTAATTTGACTTAATCAGGTTACCGCCTATATGGACGGTTGGTAAAATAATCACAAGTTAATATATTATATTAAGGGAGATATTTAAATAGTAAATAGTAAAAGTTGATCCTTTTACCTTAGCATTTTATTTTATTGTAATTTACTTTTCAGCTTTTACTTTACCGCAAATACTTTTCAGCATTTTTACTTTATGTCTTTTACTTTCAAGTTTTTACTAGCCAAAGTTATGTGTTGTAACTAAATTAGTTATCTGTGGTTGTGATGACTTTTAATATCACCGGTTTATAAGGGGTTATTTTATAGTTTGGGTAATTTAAAAGGTTTACTTATTATGTCTTAAGCTTAATGCGTCTTGTTAATTGGCCACTAATAAGATTGATCTGGTAAATCTAAAATAAACTTGACAAAGGAATTTTAGGTTTCAGCCCAAGACTTAATAGCCCACGATTTTCCTTAAGGATAGATAACCCTTTAATAGATTTCCTTACAAGATAGACATATACCTGTCGGGCGGGGGTAGCCATAATTGGAACTTAAACTTAATGAATCCAGATAATTTGGTTGACATAGACATATGGTTCAATTGGGTTAAACTGGGTATTTGAGTCTGACCATCGACAGAGGCTTTCGCATATTTTCGTGTTCCAGGTTAGCAAACTAATTTATTACACATAGATAAGAGAATCAATTCTTCTTTATATTAATATTGTGTGGAGTCACAACCCTAGATCTTTAAGTCTTTTGTTATTTTCCTTAGAATTTCTTTTGAGTCTGTTTTTATTTTAATTAGCAAATCCACATTCAACCAACCAAAAGCAATCAATTCCATTCTCCATATAATTAGATACCTGTAAATAAATAGTATCATTAATTAATAACAACAGTAGGAATTAAGTCCTCGTGGGATCAATATTTTTATAGTACTTGAACGATACGAACGCTTGCGTTATACGTGTGTGTTTACGCCGGTCAAGTGCTCTTACCAAGTAATTCTTTTTTCCGTTTTATGTCAGACCATATGAACCAAAGGGTAGCAAGTCATAGAATGATCTTAAATCTCCATATTGTTTCATTTACATGATCTGTCGTGGTTCTCTGATCACTATAGAGTGTTTTGAGGAAAAAACTGAATCTATTACTCCAAGAATATAAACTTTATAAGTATTACAACTCTTTATAAAAACCTCACTTTTACACACTCTCTAAGCTTTTTCTCTTGAAGCTTAATATTTTGGGATGCTTGAGTTCTCAAATGAGCTCTCAATTTATAGTGAAACTCAAGCTCAATATTCTAACAAACTCAATTAATGCACCTAAAGTTATTTTGGTGTTTTTCACCATTTTCAAAAAGATGGTGCACCATTGTCAAAAGTGTGATCTCGATCTTTGACAATGGTGCATGATGTAGCTTGATTCTTTAATTCACTCTCTCAAGCTGCATTCAAAATGATCGTCATCCGACAACTATCCGGGCTATGTCTCTGCACAGCTCTAGCTTTTCCCACATTCAAAAACTCAACATCGTATGAAGAGTATGGCTGACAAGCATATGAGTGACCATCAATTTCAGGAAAGTGATTGGGTATGTCTTAAACTACAACCCTATCGTCAGCACTCTTTAGCCAAAAACTTATCTCACAAGCTGAGTATGCGATATTTTGGTCCTTAATTAATTACCAAGCGCATTGGAGTCGTAGCTTACCGTTTACAATTTTTTGCTACTACCCAAATCCATAATGTTTTCCATATGTCTCAACTCAAGGCTTACAAGTCTTCTGTGCCAACACCATCAGCCTCATGCCCTCCTTTACCCATCTTTCTGCCACTGCCGAGGACCTGAGTCTTCAATATTTGGCAGCCATTAGCAAACAAGTGGTGATTCATGGCCAGCTGCAGATTCTACAGGTCTTGATTCAATGGCTTAACTTACCTATTGAGGACAACACGTGGGAAGATGTGGCTACATTCCAACAAGTTTTTCCCATTTTCGACCTTGAGGGCAATGTCTATTTGAATTGGGAATGTAATGTTACACCTCAGCAACACCAGCAGCAGGTTCATCATCCACCTCAGCCAAACCAGCAACAGGTCCATCAGCCACACCAGACCAGACCTCAAAGGGCTATTATGAAGCCATAGAGATACCAAGAATTTATTTAGTGAGGAAGTGAGTTTTGGCACCAAAGTTTGTTAGTTTCATTTTTATTGGCAATATACATAATAAAATAAGTTCAATTGAGTTGTAATAAGTCTTGAAGAACTTGGAGCAATTGGACTCAAATTTGGCGGTTGTGCGTAAAGGAATCAGACTTGCGTTCATGCTGGGTTTCGTTGAAGCGTTCGAACGAGTGGCGTTAGTATCACATTCGTTATTGGGTTCAAACAAAACTTGGAAGAAGGTTCTCGTGGTTGGTGCGTCCTTTAGTGCGTTTGAATGAAACCTTTCAGAGAGTACACATTCGAGGTGCGTTCGAATATGCGTTCGAACAAAACCTTCCAGAGAGCAAGCGTTTGAATGCCCGTGCGTAAGTGAATTGTGTTGGATGCATTTTTAACCTATTTTGCACTTGGGAAACCTTTTCTTTTGTCCTACCTATATAAACATATTATAGCCACCTTCCCTTAAGGTTGGAAACATATTACTTTGAGCTAAAACATCTTCTTAGCTTTTCAACCTTAGTGTTCTCACCTTGAAGACTCTATTCAATCCGTTGTCTTCTTTGTTTTGGTGAATTCCATCTTTGATTTACCATCAACACAACAAACTCAATTTCCTAACTCTTTAGAGTTCTGAAGGAGGAAAATTAGTAGTCGGAGTTCCGACGTTCAAAGCTTGCAGAGTTGATCCGCTCAGAGACTTCAGAGGTTTTAAAAAATATCGTGGGTACGGGCTCGAGGAGTTCTTCGAGTTCTTGCAGTCTAGAGTAGGTGAAGTTGCCGTTATAGGTCTTTTACCATCGTTATAAGTATTTCTCTATTATAGTAGATTTTGGGCTGGTAGCCGAGATACCCGGAATATTCACACGAGTTTTCCACTTCGTCACCAAAATTATTGTGTTGATTTGATTTGCCGCTTTATTTTGTTTATTGCTTTAATATTCTGCTTGGTTTTTTAATTGCTTAGACTTTAAGTTGTTTGTTGATAATGCATAGAAACATTAATTAGGACTTGTCTTAGTTAATTGTGATTAATTCTGCATCAGAACCTAGACTAATAACAGATTTTCAGATTGGGATAATGGAATTCCATCACAGTAATTTCTAAGCAACATACAACTATTCCAGTTCCTATATGCCAGTCATTAGATCTACCTCATGCATGTAAACAAACCTAATATGAAATAAAATGATAACATGATTGACTTGGTTGGTTTTTCTTGGACTTTTCCTTCTGATGGGATAATTTTTGTAGTCCCTACCAAAGAAAAAAGAGGTAGGTAGCCCAAATAAACAAAATGAGATCAAAAGAGAGTGATTCTTAATTTAAGTATGCAGCAGAAGAGGATCAGAGTTGGCACAAATCAGAGGAGACTGGATGTAGGCAACTTGACAGGAGCACTCGGCCCCGGAAAAATGAAAATCGACGAGTAACAATCAATATGAACCGAAGGGTAGCAAGTCATAGAATGATCTTAAATCTCTATATTGTTTCATTTGCAATTTGCATGATCAATAAGATGAGAATAAGATGCGACTTAAAAATGTCAAAATGCCTAATGATCTCATTGCATTTATGGCAATAAAACCTATTATCTTGCTGCCATCAAGTAGTTTGTGAGCATTCATCACTCCAAGTACCATAAAAATATTGAGCAATCTCTTTATTTGACATTTCTTTGTAAGTTTGGTGTCCTAATTAATATTATCATAAATAAATTCTGAAATATGTAGAGGCAAATTTTACAGTACAGATGAAAATACATATAGTTTTGACAAAAACTGTATCTTTCAAGTAAACATAAATTGTTAGGGACCAATTATGGGAGTCAAACACAGAGAGAGAGGGCAGAGTGAGCCTGGGCCAGAGAAATTTGCTGACATCCACAATGAGGGGACCACAAGAATTGATGAGCAAGGGTGCAGAGGAATGTGCTGACGTGGAGAAGGACAATTACAATGCTTGTGGGCTGTGAAGGACTTGAAAAAGAAGAATATAAGGGAGTGAGGATTCGTGAGGGGAGCATGCTTTGGTCATTTTATTATTGAATGAGAATTGTGGGCAAGGACATACCGGCAGTGGCTAATGCCATGTGTACCTGAGTCTTTTGCTGGTAGTCTTTTTTTTTTTGTAAGAGAAATAATAGAAATAATCTTGGGATGCGTCAAGTGATTTTCAAATAATTATTTTATCATCGGAATTCAAGTCCTTAAAAAAAATGTAAGAGTTAAAAAAAAATCGATTTAGGATTTAATCCAACCCTTTTTTGAAAAAAAAATAAAATAAAAAAGAGAAATAATAACCAAATGCAATGACATTAAAGTACAAAACTTCTTCATAAAGGGAAAAAAACAAAAAGAGCAGTAGAAGACTCACTTAACATATCAGTTAACAAAACCAGACTACCAACAACAAAGATGCAAAAAGTTTTTCACAAGGCACGGATAGCAGAAGCTGATGAACACAGAAACCAAGTAGAACGAAATAGATTTGCAGTGCATCTGACATGACCGACACCCGATTAATATTCAGCCAAATGTTGCGATGAGGAAGATGTTACACACCTCAGCAACACCAGCAGCAGGTTCATTATCCACCTCAGCCAAACCAGCAACATGTCAATCAGCCACACCAGACCAGACCTCACAGGGCCATTATGAAGCCACGGAGATACCAAGAATTTGTTTAGTGGGGAAGTGAGTTTTGGTGCCAAAGTTAGTTACGGAAGTTACAAAGTTGTTAGCAGTTAGTTAGCAGGCTGTTAGTGTCAATTGAAAATATAATATTACCCTTGTAACTGAATTTGTTAATGACTCTGCTATAAATATCAAGCTTAGTACAGAAATAAAAGCATGAATCAATTTCCCAAAATTACTTGCAAAAGTTTGGAGAGTTTTGGTTGGCTTTATCTCGAATCAAAGCTAACAAATTGGTGCTCTCGCTGAGAGAAAATCCATGGGTAAAATGAATGCAAATGCAGATGTTCAGTCGCACATTGCAGGGCTTCAAAAACAGCTTGATGAACAAGCTCAAAAAGATTCAGAAACTGTAGCAACGATGCAAAGAATTGAAGAGTTGCTTCGCAAACTTTCATCAAGATTTGACGTTGTTGAACCCTCTTTAAGTTCACAAATTCCCTCAAAAGCAACTCCAAGGGAGCAAGGAAGGTCTTCCACTCCATATAAGAATTTCAGACCGGAAGGTCCTAATTTTGATGGGCGAGATGTGGAAGGGTGGAAGCTGAAGATTGAGCACTTCTTTGATACATATCCCACCTTAGATGAACCGAAAATCTCTATTGCTGCCTATCACTGGGAAGGAGAGGCATTATCATGGTATTCTTGATGAGGAAGAATGGTCAATTGAGATCTTGGGGATCATTCACAGCAGCAGTAGCAATAAGGTTCAGGGACTCTGTCTTTGAGAACCATGAAGGGGCTTTGTTCAAGCTCACATTCATTAAGGAATTCAAGGCTCTTTCAAATAAGGTATCAGGCTTAACTGAGAATTCTTTACTAAAATGTTTTGTGTATGGATTAAAACATGTTATAAGAAGATAAGTAATGGCTCTCAGGCCTGCTTCATTTATTGAGGCTGTAGATCTAGCAGTTCTGCAAGAGGAAAAGCTTATGGACGTTAGTTTCATATAGAAATAGCAGAAGCCAAGTCACAAATCCCTCAATCATTAGCACTACTAACAACCCTTCAATGCCTATATCAGTGGATATGAATGTTGGAGTCCCTAATCCACAGTGTTGGATAGTTAAGAGGCTAACCCGTACTGAGATGCAATTAAGAAGGGATAGGGGTTTATGTTAGAATTGTGAAGATAAGTTTCATCATGGCCATAAGTGTAAGGCCAAGATATTGTTTATGATGGTAACGGAAGAAGCTAATCACGATGATGATGAGGAGAAGTCAACTGAATTCACATGGGAGAAAGAGGTTGTTAATCATAATAAGAGTCCCGAGATTAGTTATCATGCATTATTTAGCCAACCTTATCCCAAAACATTGATATTGGAGGGACCATCAATGGAAAATCAGTCAATGTGTTGATAGATAGTGGTAGTACCCACAATTTCATCCAGCAAAGAATTATGACCTATCTAGGATTAACTGCAGTAGCTTCTGAGGCTTTTGAAGTCATAGTGGGAAATGGAGAAACTTTAAAATGCAGTAGCATATCACCATCAGTTCCACTCATCATGCAGCAGCAAAAATTCCTTGTTGATTTCTTTATACTGCCAATTCAGGGGACTGATTTGGTCCTTGGAATCCAGTGGTTGGGAACTCTAGGACCAGTCATCATGGATTACAAGAAACTGGAAATGCAATTCCAGTGGAAAGGAAAAACTATTACCTTAGCTGGGAATGTTGGTTCAAAGATGAAATCCTTGTCTTTGCCTCAGTTGAAGAGGATGGAAAGTACTGATGCCATAGCTTCCTACTAACTACAAGTTGTAACCTCTTCCCAAACCACACCTGTCAGTAACATTAGAATCCAATTGTTACTTGATCAATTCCCATCAGTTTTTGCTACACTCGAAGGGCTACCACCAGTAAGAGCAGTTGATCACCACATCCATTTAATACCAAACTCTAAACCAATACAAGTCAAACTCTATAGGTACCCTTATTACAATAAGGAAGAGATAGAAAAACTTATCAAGGAAATGTAAGAAAATATGGTGATTCAGAACATCATCAACCCATTCTCTTCACCAACATTACTTGTCAAAAAAAAAGATGGCTCTTGAAGGTTTTGTGTGGATTATAGAGCTCTTAATGTAGTTACTATTAAAGATAGGTTCCATATTCCTACCGTGGATGTGTTACTATGTAAATTGTGAAGCCCATCTCGGTTTGGCCTTACAAAGTGAAAGATATTTGTGACCGTTGGATGGTCGACACGTGGTGCGATCTTTGCCGTTGCTGGTCTTAATTGCTCTTCATATAAATTGATTGTTATGGCCTAGAGAAAAATGGATTTTTCATTCATTTTGTTTCTTCGTCTCCTTTGGTATGTTTATCTTCGTGACCTCTCAGAGCAAATTCCTAAAGCCATGTTTGTGCTATCTTGAGTTATAAATCAGTTGATGGGCTTGATCGTAGGCTGCTACTGGGTTTGATTATCAGTGAGATAGACGCATTTAGAGCTCTAGGGTTTTCTTGGTTTCTTGCTCTGTTTATTGGGGAAGTTACGGTTGTAAATGGGGAAATACAAAATCTTGTGTAATTGTGATATAATCTAGTGCAGTGAGCTCATTATTTCTGGAGTTCAACGTGGATGTAGTCTGAATCTTTTCAGGTGAACCACGGTAAATATCTTGTGTTCTTGGTGTGGTTGATTTGTGCGATTGTTTACTTGTTTCTGCAATTCATTGTCTCTGGATTGAAGTACTGTGCACAAAGCAGGAATTAATCAACTGTGGTATCAGAGCCAGTAGTAATCAGAGAACAGAAATAAGAAGCAACCAAAGGGTACCGAGTTGCTGATCAAGATTAGTGTTTCCGATTAGGGTACCGAGTTGCTGACCAAGATTAGTGTTACCGATTAAGGTACCGAGTTGCTGATCAAGATTAGTGTTGCCGATTGGGGTACCGAGTTGCTAACCAAGATTAGTGTTGCCGATTGGGGTACCGAGTTACTGACCAAGATTAGTGTTGCCGATTAGGGTATTGAGTTGCAGACCAAAACGCTTGTTGCCGATTAGGGTATTGAGTTGCTGATCAAGATTCGGATTGTCATTTAAGGTTCTGGGCTAAAACAAGATGTCGACAATCAAACTCGAAGTTGGCATCTTTGATGGAAAAAGGGACTTCACCACTTGGAAAAAGAAAATGAGAGTACTACTTTCCCACCACAAGGTGGCCTTGGCGCTGGAACCCGACCAAGAAAAATGGCCAAAGATGGAAAATGATGTGAAGGCCGAAATCTTGGAAGAGGCCTACAACCTGATTTTCCTCCATTTGGGAGACTCAGTCATCAGAAAGGTTGATGGAATGGACACTGCCATTCAACTCTGGGGTAAACTCGAATCACCTTATTATGTTATTTCTACTCCAAATTTAGTTTTCTTGAAAGGAAGTTTGTTTAACTACAAGATGGACACAAATAAGTCTATAGATGACAACCTGGATGAATTCACAAAAATGACTCAAATCCTTAAAGGAACTGACCAAGCTTTAGGATATTCAAGTGAAGCTATGATTTTATTAAATTCACTACCTGAAGAATATAGTGTCGTAAAGAACTCACTTCAGTATACTGGAGTCGTCCCTAGGCTAGACTTGGTAATATCTGGGATAAGGGCTAGAGAGTTAGAACTTAGAGTCAGTAGGAGAGGTGGAACGAACCTCTTCGTGAAAGGAAAAAATGACAGGAAATATAATGGGCAGAATAATAATCCACCAAATAACCAAGAATCTAAAGGGAAGAAAAAGAATAAACAGAATAAGAATAAGAACAGTGGAAAGAAGTGTTATCACTGTGGGAAAGAGGGACACCTTAAAAATAATTGCTATAAATTCCTTAGGGAACAGAAAAATGAAGGCAGCGCTACTGTGGCTGCCGAAAAGGGGTCAATTTGCCTATCTGAGGCATTGACTGTGTCTAGTGATCATATTAGTAGAGAATGGATATTGGACTCAGGGTGCTCCTTCCATATGAGTCCATATAGGGACTGGTTTATCAACTTTAGAAATTCAGACCAAGGGACTGTGTATATGGGAAATGACAATACTTATAGAATACATGGAGTATGGGATATAACACTCAAACTCAATGATGATAAAATTAAGATCCTTACTGATGTTAGATATGTACCTGAATTAAAACGAAACTTAATGTCGCTAGGAAATCTAGATGAATTAGGTTTCACATATAAAGCTCACCAAGGAAACATGTACATATCTAAGGGTAAGAAACTAATCTTAAGTGGTATAAAAAGAAACGGATTGTATGTATTGAAAGGACACCATGTATTCTCAGAAAAACCCATTTCTGCCCTAACTTCTAATGTTGATATGACTAATATTTGGCACTTGAGACTTGGCCATATTGGCCAGAAAGGCATGCAGGTACTCAGCAAGCAGGGACAATTTGGAAAGGACCAGTTGAAGCCACTAGACTTCTGTGTGTTGGGCAAACAGCACAGACAGAACTTTCCAACTGGAATTCACTTGTCAAAATCCTGCCCGGAGTATCTACATTTTGATCTATGGGGACCGACCAAGGTCTAAACACATGGGGGTAAGAAATACTTTCTCTCTATTGTTGATGATTACAGTAGGAAAGTATGGACATTCTTGCTAAAATCAAAGGATTAAGCTTTGGTAAAGTTTAAAGATTGGAAAGTTTTAGAAGAAAATCAAACTAGTAACAAAGAGAAAATCTTGAGAACAGATAATGGCATAGAATTTTGTAATACTGAGTTTGATCAATACTGTACGAGTGAGGGTATCCTGAGACATAGGACTGTAAGAAACACCCCTCAACAAAATGGAGTTGCGGAAAGAATGAATAGAACCCTATTAGAAAAGATTAGATGTCTTTTATTCTCATCTGAACTCCCAAGGTCTTTTTGGGGTGAGGCTCTTAATACTGCAACACATATAGTTAACCTTAGCCCTAATAGCTCAATCCAGTTTAAGAGTCCTGAAGAGATCTGGTCTGGTAGAACTCAAAAACTTGCCCACCTTAGAGTGTTTGGTTGTGAAGCTTATGCTTATCAGTCCATAGGAAAACTTGAACCAAGGTCACTTAAGTGTGTTTTCTTAAGATATCAAGAAGGGACAAAAGGGTACATGTTATGGGAAAGGGAGTCATCTAGAGTCAAAATTATAGTTAGGAGAGATGTTATATTCAATGAACTTTGTATTCCTTGTAAAACTACTAACAAGAATGCAGGTGCCTTAGAAAATGATCTAGCAGATTTTGATCTTGCAGGTGGAGCTCAGATGCAGGTGGAGACAGGCCCATCCAGGGCCGCTGAACAAGCTGTTGGCAGGCGAGGGACAGAGACATCTGAGCACGCCTAACCTAGGAGCAATAACCCTAGGAAAATAGAAATGAAGTGACTGATATGCAAGAACAAAGTGAAGAGGACACAGTGGATCAATTGGATCAAATTCAGCAGAATGAATCATATGAGCAACATGATGAAACACCACAAGACACATTGGCCAATTACCAGCTAGCAAGAGACAGAAGTATGAGGCATGTAAAACCTCATACCAGGTATGATTACTTAACTAATGACTTATACTTTTGTGCATTAATATCAAGCTATGATATAAATGGAATAGAACCTGCTAGCTTAGGAGAGGCATTGAGATCTACCCATAAACATGAATGGGAAGCGGCCATGAAAGAAGAGATGTCTTCTCTTAGAAAAAAAAAAACCTGGACTTTGGTTCCTAAACCTAAAAACCAGAAGTTGGTTGAGTGCAAGTGGCTGTTTAAGGTCAAAGAAGGAATACTTGTAGCAAAAGGATTTACTCAGAGGGAAGGGGTAGACTATAATGAAATTTTCTCACCTGTAGTTAAATTTAAGACTATTAGGATGATGTTAGCTCTAGTAGTTCAGTATAACCTCGAATTGGAACAATAAGATGTAAAAACTGCTTTCTTACATGGAGAACTAGAAGAGAAAATTTATATGTCTCAACCTGCAGGTTTTGTAGATAAAAACCATCATGAGTATGTGTGCTTGCTCAATAAATCCTTATATGGCCTTAAACTGTCTCCTAAGCAATGGTACAAAAGATCTGATACGTTTGTGCTCAGTATTGGATTCGTTAGAAGTAAATATGATAGTTGCTTCTATTTCATGATTAATGATAAATGTCATGTATATTTCTAATCTCTGAATCAATGAATGCAATTTGTAAACTTAAGAAACAATTGAACAATGAATTTGACATGAAAGACCTAGGTAGTGCTAAAAGAATTCTAGGTATGACCATTGATAGAGATAGAAGTAAAAATTGTCTGAAAATACATCAGTCCACATATTTGCAAAAGGTAGCATCTAGGTTTGGGGTAAGTGGCTGTAAGCCTGTTAGTCAGCCACTTGCGAGTCATTTTATTTTGTCTAAATCCCAAAGCCCTGCTAATAGGTCTGAGATGATTAAAATGGAAAATGTACCTTATGCAAATGCTATAGGTTCTGTGATGTATGCCATGATTAGTACTAGACCTGATTTGTCATATGATGTATCTTTGTTCAGTAGATTTATGTCAAATCCGGGTGGCGCACACTGGAGTGCTTTGCAGTGGTTATTAAGATACATAAATACAACAGTTGATTATAGTTTATGCTTTAACAAAACTAATGCTTTAGACTTGGTAGGGTATGTGGATTCTGATTTTGCAGGTGACAGAGACTCAAGAAAGTCAACTACAGCATATTATTTCACTCTTGGTGGAAACTGCATCAGCTGGAAGTCGAGTCTGCAACCCTTAGTTACCCTTTCAACTACTGAAGCTGAATATGTAGCCATAACTGATGTATTCAAGGAAGTCATGTGGCTTCAGGGTATCCTAACCGAAATACAACAGCTTAATGAGAAGACAGTTGTGTATTCGGACAGTCAAAGTGCGATTCATTTGAGCAAAAATCCAGTACATCATGAGAGAACCAAGCATGTGGATGTGAAGTATAATTTTGTGAGGGAAATTGTCTCAAGTGGTAAGATTGAGATCAAGAAGATCCCAACTGAAGATAACCCATCTGACATGGGGATAAAAATTGTGACTGCCACCAAACTCTCCCACTGCATGAAGTTGTTGCATGTGGGGGTTGGTTAAATGTGCAGCCGACATGAACAATGATAGAGATGAGTGATTTTGCTGCACTGGTTTTGGCCCTAACATGAGATGATATATGAATGGAAGCAATAGATCTGTAAAGGCTTCAAGGTGGAGATTGTAAATTGTGAAGCCCATCTCGGTTTGGCCTTACAAAGTGAAAGATATTTGTGACCGTTGGATGGTGGACACGTGGTGCGATCTCTGCCGTTGCTGATCTTAATTGCTCTTCATATAAATTGATTGTTATGGCCTAGAGAAAAAGGGAATTTTCATTCATTCTGTTTCTTCGTCTCCTTTGGTGTGTTCTTCTTCGTGACCTCTCAGAGCAAATTCCTAAAGCAATGTTTGTGCTATCTTGAGTTGTAAATCAGTTGCTAGGCCTGATCGTAGGCTGCTACTAGGTTTGATTATCAGTGAGATAGATGCATTTAGAGCTCTAGGGTTTTCTTGGTTTCTTGCTCTGTTTATTGGGGAAGTTACGGTTGTAAATGGGGAAATACAAATTCTTGTGTAATTGTGATATAATCTAGTGCAGTGAGCTCCTTATTTATGGAGTTCAACGTGGATGTAGTCTGAATCTTTTCAGGCGATCCACGGTAAAAATCTTGTGTTCTTGGTGTGGTTGATTTGTGCGATTGTTTACTTGTTTCTGCAATTCATTGTCTCTGGATTGAAGTATTGTGCACAAAGTAGGGATTAATCAACACTTATGATTGTTGGGTGTGCAAACAAAGTCCCAAAGTCCCACATTGGTTAGAAATGGGGAAGATCATGGGCATATAAAGATGAACATGTATCTTCATTGGTATGAGGCCTTTTGGGTAGAGCCCAAGAGCAAATCCATGAGGGCTTAGGCCCAAAGTGGACAATATCATACCAATGTGGAGATAGGTGATGTCCAAAGTTCCTTACAAGTGGTATCAGAGCCATGCCCCGGAGTTAGCCATGTGGATGAATCCTCGGAATACCGAACAAAAATATGGTGAGCCCCGATCGTGATTCGTGAATGTGCTCGATTAGATAGGCGGTGTGCTCTGGTCTTCATGGACGTGTCCTAATCCCAACACGGTGAAGAGGAGTTGGTCTGGGCTAGAGTGGACGGATGGATGATCATTTCAGGGGAGGCTCGGTGGTCCTTTGTTCGAGGGGAGGATTGTTGGGTGTGCAAACAAAGTCCCAAAGTCCCACATTGGTTAGAAATGGGGAAGATCGTGGGCATATAAGGATGGACATGTATCTTCATTGGTATGAGGCCTTTTGGGTAGAGCCAAAGAGCAAATCCATGAGGGCTTAGGCCCAAAGTGGACAATATCATACCAATGTGGAGATATGTGATGTCCAAAGTTTCTTACATACTAGATGAATTATATAGAGCTTATATTTTTTCAAAATTAGGTTTAAAGGCAGGTACTACGAGATAAGAATGTCTCATGATATACATAAGACATTATTTAGAATACAAGAGTGTCATTATGAGTTTCTAGAATGCCTTTTGGGTTAACTTATGCCCCATCCACTTTTCAAGCAACCATGAATCAGATTTTTAAACTCTATCTTAGGAAATTTATCATTGTATCTTTTGATGACATTATGGTTTACAGTCTTTCTTTGGAACTACATTTAGAACATCTCAGACTCACTTTGCAGTGTTTGGTAGATAACCAACTCTTTGCCAAGATCTAGTAATGTGTTTTTGGGTAAGAAACAGTGGAATATTTAGGACATTGGGTATCTGTTAAAAGAGTGGAACCATCAACAATAAAATCAGGCCATGAAACAGTGGCCTACCCTTTTGAATTTCAAGAACTTGAGAGCTTTTCATGGCCTTACAGGTTAGTATAGTAGGTTTGTTAAACACTATGCTATGATATCAGCCTATTTGACAGATCTTCTGAAGCTCAATGCTTTTGTCTGGAGTGAACAAGCTGAGCTTGCTTTCAACAAATTAAAACAATCTATGATCTCAACCCTAGTGTTAGCCTTGCCAAATTTCTCTGAACAGTTTGTAGTTGAAACTGATGCTGGTGATATCGGTATAGGTGCAATACTAATGTAGCAGATTAGGGTTTGAATATGAGATCCATTACAAGCCTAGACCAGAAAACGCAGCAGTAGATGCCCTCTCTAGGTTGCCTCAGTTGACAGCAGTCTTTGATCAGTTTTGTGCTATCACTATACCTGTTTTTGGGTTCATTTCCCAACTTCAAGCTGACATTTCCCATTCAGAAAGTCTGCGACTGTTGGCGACTTGGTCACGTCAACGTGAAAGAATACTTCGACGTACAAACATGAAGCAATACAAAAAGTGTCGAAGTATATGGGGTGAAGAGCGAAAATTTGAAGACTTACGGCAAATTGAAGAATATATTGCGAAGTCTTAGCTTAGGATTTAATTTGTAATATGAA